>MU225240.1:13114271-13138892 GCA_018584345.1 Thuja plicata
TTGCATGAAAAACATTTGAATGGAAGTTGTCCTTCATATTTCCCTTTGCCTTTCTTTTCTCTTTTAGCAATCATGGCAATGATTTCTTCTAGTTCTTCATCAACTTCTTCTTTCTCATTATTGCTAGGGATGTGATATTTCTTACCATGGACTAAAGCTTTAAAGGTTGTTTCACTTTTAGGTTCAGTCTTCAATCTTGATATCTCAAATGCAGTGATTTTACTGATCAAAGTATCTTTCTTGAAGTCTTGTGAAAATTGCATGGTTTCCTCTAGAATACTAATCTTGTTCTCATAGTATGATGTTAAATTAGTCAACAATTTTTCCATTATATCTTCTTCTGATATTTCTCCACCATTGTTTATGATTCTAGAAACTGCTTCATTTATCCTCTGATTGTAGGCTGTAATGTTTTCTTTAGGTAACATCTCCAGACTGCTGTATTTATATTTCCATGTCTTCCTATGTGCATTCTTTGCTTGAACATCTCCTTCAAACATGTCTTCTAAATACTTCCATATTGTGTATGCCTTGTCTAATTTCTTAATCTCAAAAAATTTACTATCAGATAGTGCACTTATAAGGGCTTCTTTGGCAACTGCATTAGCTGTGAATGTATCCTTCTATTTACTAGTAGCATCATCTCTTGAAAGGTATTTTAAGGAGGGAATAACAAATTCTTGTGTGGCTATCTCAAAAATGTCAAAACCAACACACTGTAGATGTGTTATCATTTTGTTCTTCCAATCTAGATAATTTTCTCCATCAAACTTAGGACTCTCTTTTCTGAAGTAAGACATCTGATCTACCTTAAGCTGTTAGGATTCTTCTTCAAGGCACTTGGCTTTGATACCAATTGTTAGAATAGTCCCAAAGGATAATTGAGAGGGGGGGGGGTGAATCAGTTATCAACTAATTTAATTCTTTTCACTTATTAACTCTAGAATAGAATAAAGTAAATACACATTCAGATAACACAATAGACAACACTACAATTTGGTTACGGGGAAGCCAAATGGTAAAAACCCCAATGGCAATTAACACCCACAATGAACTATACTTGCTTATAATAATACCTGTTAGAAGATCTTGCAACCCTATTAGGAGTTGTTCTTTACAATGCAATAAGTATAGTGACCTAGTTAAGGGTCTGACCCTGTTAGGAGTCTTTTACAAATAACCCGGTTAAGGGTGAGGACTCACTGTCCAAAAGCTCACTGCTTTAATGGTGAAGGATACAACCTTCTGTAGAACAAATATGAACTATATATGATGATGAATTGTAAAGTAGACTTGCTGTCTTGATCAGTTCTAGTGTATTGTAATCTTTCACTTCTTCACATAGATCCTTGATGAATGAAACTCAACTGATATTCTGCTTTGTACGTTTCCTGTATCTTTTCTTATCATTCACACTTAGCATTCCACAAATGACTTGTTATAAGTATCTTCCTCAAAGTATAAGATCAAGGGACCTATTACACAACTCTTCATAACATCCTTGTCGACTTTACTAATCACACAAGCATAATTACAACCGCGCAATATAAACTGAATAGACATGACGCTTCACTAAGTCAGCCTCACCAAATTAACTCTAACTTTGCAATCTTGTTGAAAAACATTCAGTGCCTTTAGATAACTATCATCAACTCATAACTTAACTTGAATATACACACGCATATCCCAAAGATAGGTGCAACTCAAGATTCAATGCAATACATCGACTCTGTATAGACAGACTCCAAAAATTGTAACTGCCACATAACAGAATTACACAACACAACTGAAAATCCATATATGAGTCTGTGTGTATGAACAAAACATAAAAAACATGTCTAAAACATGAACATAACTATGCAAGTCTTGATAACATCATTTTGATAAGTACATACAGAACATTGTTGTATATTATATGTTGTCATCAATGACAAACATACAATCAAGTAGCTGCCAGAAGTAAATCTTCAACACTAATTGTTCCAGAATAGGTTCTTGATGATTTTCATCTTCCATGTCAAAATATTTCACAAAAATATAGTTGATGTCATTTAAAACTTACTTTTTTTTTTCTCTCTTTTCATTTCTTCTTGCCTTTTCTTCCTCTTTAGTAGGTCTCGAGGAGTCTCTATTTGTTCAAAAGAAAAATTGTTGGGATCCCATTTTGGAATCACAATGACTTCATCTAATGTGACATTTACATTTGGAGACTTCTTAATTATTTTTGTCCTCTTGAGTTCTCATGAGTTGATACTCGGCTCTATTTCATCAACACATTTTCGGTTAACAATGTTAGTTCCCATTACATCTTTCAATTCTGTCAAGATTGTTTGATGATCAGGCATACCTCCAGTTTTAGGACCAGTGGGAGTAGATGATGCAAAGTGTGGTAGATAAACCAACACTTGTACAAACTCTTTCTCTTTAGGCTCAAAATCCTTTATATCCTCTCCACTATCTAAAACTATTTGCACAACCTCTAAAATAGGTGGATTTTCAGTATTTACCTCTTGTTCTTTTGTCTTCTCTTTCTTGGCTTCTTTAATTCTCTTCATTTTTCTCTTCATCTTTCTCCTCATTGGCCTTAGTATCCTTGATAGGTGATTTGATACTTGTGTCTTCCAGCTCATTCTGACCCTCGACATCCAAATTGATAGTGTCATAAATTGTGGTGTCAATTGGACTATCTGCTATCAGATCCACAGTTTTCACTGTATCTGTTTGCTCTTTCAGTTCCACTCTAGTCTTTGTAGATTCAGTAGCAATTTTTTCTTCTACTTTCTATGGCTCAGAGGTGGTCTCTACTTTGATTTCCTTCTACTCAGAGGTTCCTTCATCTGATTTCTTCTCTTTTGGGACTAACAACCCAAAGAGTTCTTTCCAAATCCTAGTACTCTATTGTACTACTCCTTCAATATCATTTCTCAAAATAGCATAGGCTCTAAGTTTAGGTATTAACTTATGCTTATTATCCTAAAAAAATTTAGCTAACCGTTTCTTGGTTAGTTTTGGTATAACTCTAGCCAATGTTGCTTCTCTTATCTGCCTTTCAATCATCAATGCATATTCCCATTTACTAGATAAAAAGTCATAAAGTTCTATTGGGACATTATTTCCTATCTCTATAGGTGTCATCTTGAAAGTGTTCATCATGTCTAAAAGTGCTTCCTGAACCTTATGCTTATCTTCTATCTTTAACTTCTCATACTTGATAAATTTAAATCCAGATAACCTTGCAGAACTGCTGATGTTCTTACATATCTCATCAATGTCTATGGGATATTTGAATGATGTAGTAGGTACGTTTCTAGGTTCATAAATTTTTGTCTTTTATTCATCACTATCTGACTCCAAGTGTAGATTTCTCCTCGGTCTCTTCACAGTAGGATCAACACAGCCTTTGTTGCAACTTGTTTCCTTTTAGCAGAAATTCTCTATCCAACAATCTTCTTTGTATATACCTTAGTTGTATTGAAAGAGATGAAACAATAGATGCCATTGTCCTTGGATGGTTAACAATAGGAGGGGTAACCTTCTATTTTTCTTTTCTCGGCTTGGTTACCTTAGCAACTGCTAGTTTCTTTCCTTTTGTTTTCACATGAATCTCTTCCTCAGATTCACTAACTTCTTCTTCTTCAGTAGATATGTCTTCTCCCTGTCCAGTAGTTAGGCCTAGAGGTGCATCCTCTGCCTCCTCATCACTAGGTAACTCAACCATTTTCTTTAGATTCTTAACAATCTTTTTCCTCTTGCTCTACATAGTTCCAGCCTTCAAATTCATAGATATTTTAGCCTTTGCTTCTTCATAGTTTCCAAATAGTTTAACTGAGCTATCAATCTCCTCTGCTAGGAGTGTTGTGATTGCTGTAGATGTATCATCAATGTTAACTTCATAAGGAAATGGCTTTAGCCATGATACCCTAGGTATTACTTCTTGAGCATAAGTGAAATCTATTTCAACTAGAAAAAAATCTCCTCATAATGCTTCTCCACTAATGAACTGGGAATTCTAATTCTCAACCTCATTCTCTTCTTGAATTCAACAAAGTATGTTCCCATAATATTGTTAAAGTTACTGCCTAATTACTGAATGAATGCATTAATCTACTGAGTGATAGGTCTATCCTTCTTCCAAACATTATTTCCAAGTATGGGAAATGAATTTTGTACATAGAAAAATATACAAACTAGTAGAGAACCAAACTTACATGATGAGCTATTTACATTCTTGATTGAAGAAAGGTTCTTTTCCAGTTGCATCAACTAAAGCTTGGAAAGGTTGTAAGTATGATTCTTTTTCACTATCTTCAAAGCTTGATCGACTGTCGTACATGGAACACTATCCAGTCAGCTCGACTAATAGAACTTATGTGCAATTACCCTTACTCTAAAATCAAGCTCCAAATCCTTGATTGTAGAAATAGTCATGCCTCTATTGTTCCAAACTTCTCCAATATTAGCTGCTATATCTTCCTTGGTCAGATCTCTCATGGTCCTTTTCCTGCTAACAATTGGATACCCAGTTACCCTATGAATAATGTCTTTTGTAATCTTAATTGGTCCATTGTCCAGCCAAATATTCATGTCATGTACTTGGCTCAGGACAATATTAATCCATTCCATCTTAAAATCCTATGGGAAGTCTAGGGCACGAGTTAACCCTTTGTCGGCTAGATGTTTGAATTCATCTTTTAGAATTCTATTTTCACACAATTTTCTTTAAGATTCCCTCAATTTTATGTCCCCAACTTCACCAATTTTAACCATATAACAAGATCTTACATCATGTATCATAAGTACCTTGGGTGGAATTGACTATAGGGCTCCAGTCAAACCACCTTGGATAGCACTTTATGGAATGACACAGAAGTTGGGAGGTGCACAGGCATCGCTCCTCACCAATTGAACTTGTCTCAACTCCTTCTCCATATCCTTGACTGTTGTGGAAGAACTTGTGACCATGATCTCATAAATTAGGGTTTCAAAGATGATGAACAAAGTACCTCATCAAGTCACACTTTACACTATTCACTTTAAGGTTTCCGATAACACGCTGAAAAGTTCCACGAGAAAACTTTGCAGAAATCAAGTTTGCAAATCCTCAATCGCTCTGTGAAATTATAAATCACAAGGTAAGAATGAAGAATAAATGGCTCTATCCTTTTATAGAATCCAAAGGTCAAAGTAGGTCAGCATTAATGTTCTTCCCATTAGGTTAGTGCCACATAGCTGTCCACGGATGACTAACACAACTTGCATACCACTCAGCTAACCATACTCAGCCATCACAAAAACTTACTCGGCCAACCATATTAGCTAGGCACACACTAAAGAGCTAGGCCTTAGTGCATACCACAAATGCTCAACACCTATAGTACAATTTGAATTTTACTTGGTACATGTCTTCAAATATGTCCTAGTACATCTTAACATATGCAAATATGGACTTTGGCACAATTATATGTTAGGAATTGGTGTAAGATATGAAATTTAAATGCAGTTCCTTACCTACCTCTTTTGCTTAGTTTGAGATGATGTGATCACCTGATATATTGGATTGGGTAACCTTAGCTTTAGTAGTTTCACTGCTACTTGGTTAAGTTTTCCTTACCCATGTATGGTTCATTTGTGCTCTAATTTCCTCAACAGTAGGAGCAGGTACTCTTTCCTTGCACTCTCTCTTAGTATGACCAATTTTTAAACAACTAAAGAAAACTAGGCTTCCATTCATCCAACTCTTACATCTTCCTCTGAAATATGTCTTTATACATTCTTCAGGTGCATGTCCATACTTTTCACAGTAATGACAACTTTCCCTTGTGTTATAATACCAATTGTAAGTGTTTCCTTTCCTTGGTGCTTTTTCTTGTGTCTTTGATGTCCATTTTTGTTTAGCATTAGATCTGCAATCTTGTGCCTTATGTCCAAATTTTTGACAGTTGTAAAAATATCCATTGATTCTCAGTGTGGGAGGTGCATCATTTTCCTTAGCCCAACATTCATGTGCTTTATGTCCAAACTTCTTAGAGTTAAAGCAATAACCATTGAACTAGGGTTTAGGATTGGACTTACCATTCTTGCTTCAGAAGATGTTTGCTGTGTGTCCTGATTTTCCATAGTGGTGGCATACAGGTTTGTTTTTATTTGTCTTCACATTCCTCTTTTCACCAATCTTAGATGATTCTCCTTTCTCAGTAAATGTTTGTTATTCTATGTGGCCTAATCGAGAAGAATCTTTTGATCTCCTTGATGCTTCCATCAAGTTCTCAAAATGAGTCAAAGCTTCATTAGGTCTATTCAACCTTTCATTTAGTTCTTTCTTAGATCTCAATTCATCCTTCAATTGACTATTCTTAGATCTCAGATTCATTATTTCCATGTCTTTCCTACCGATCTCTTGATTTGCAAGTAGCAGTTGATTCACCATGTCAACCTGATTGTTTGTCATCATTTGTACATCATGTGTCCTTTCATCAAGTCTGACAGTCATCATTCTTTTATCTTCTTCAACCATAGATTTTTCATCTTCAACTTTCTTATTTTGTTCAACTACTTCACATAGTCTTACTATCTACATTTCTTGTTCTCTTTTTAGGTTTATGACTTCTTCACACAGTGCATTGTTCCTTTCTAGTAGATCTGCAATTGTTGCATCACTCTCCATAGAATCTCCATTCTAAAATAGATTTGCAGTGTCTTCTTCTTGATAATGAGTATCATTCATTTGTTTGGAAAAATATTTCCTAGATGTCATTGACTTCCTTAATTCTTGTGTAGCTGTCTCAAGCTGATGTAATGCTAGCTGAATTTCAATCTTCTGATTCTCAAGGACTTTACCTAATTTGTAAATCTCCATCTCCAGATCTATACTCTCAAGATGATTAAAACCTTTTGTAGGAGAACTAACCTTTTGTTGGAAATACAATATTGGGAAAGCAAGATACTGAGAGGGGGGGAGGGGTGAATTAGACCTTAAAATTTAATCACTTAAAACTAACTGATCCACATTCATACATATATGAAATCAATCTAACAACTATTAGCATTCACAACATGAAATAAATAGCTCATGACACAGAATTTTGGTAACCCAGAAACCCAAATAGGTAAAACTGGGGTGGGGATGACACCCACAAATTCTTCACTACTGTAGAAATAAAGTGTGCCTATTAGGGCTACAAAATTTTGATCACTACTGATAATCTACCTCGTTAAAGGTCTACCCGGTTAAGATCTAAAGATCATTACAATCTACCTTGTGAGAAGATTTCAACTTACAGCAAAGTAAGCACTCGGCTAAGAGATTTAGAAGGGTCTGCAAGAACCACTCTGTTAAGATATTTCACCTGATACATTTTTTAGAATGTCTCAAGATGTGATCCTTCGATGTGCACTCTGATGCTGATAATGGATCTCCTCTTTCCAATACCTTTTCTAATCTTATAATATGATATGTCTTTACTCTACTGTTCACTGCTCTGTCACTATGCTAGATCTATGCTTCTTCCTTGAAATAACTCTTAGTGCATCTCTTTGTATGCATACACTCTTTTCTCTCATACATTTTAGGGTTTAAGAAGCAATTTTAATATACTTTATGAATCTGACAATTAGATCTAGATTAATGATCAGGATCAAAAGTTTATGTCGCTTAGGAATTCCAATTTTCTGATTGGCTTCATGCCATGCATAGGATAAAATAATTAAATGCATAATTAACTCCATTGAAATCATTAAATGCATGAACAAGTCAGCCCAAAATAGTTTACCTACAAGTTTGTGTCATTCCTGAGATGTATGTCAAAACTGTCTTGCTCGGCACTTAAGTCTCTGGCGCTCAGAATGAACATGATCAATTTTTTCTTGATTTCTGAGTCACTTGGAAACCATAAATCTTCTTGGAAATGACTATGCTAGATAGCTCAGCCTATACTGGATAGCTTGGCCATAGTGATGACCAGCTAACCTGCCTGGATAAATGAATAAGTGTGGGACACTAATGATCAACAAAACTTAGAGATCAACAATACAGATATGGAAAGTAACTAAAATGACTGATGCAATAATATATATGAAATAAAAATGCAAGAAGGAAAAAATATGTGTGCACCTTGAAAGTAATTTGGAGGTTATGAGCCTTGAAACTACAATTTCCAGCCACCGGGAGGTCACAGATTGAAACTGTTCTAGATTTGGGACCCTGACACATGTAACTCTCGATTGTAAAATTATTAGCCTCTAAGGAACAAGTCAAAATTTTAGGTACAAGTCAAGGTTTGACTCCAACCCTCTATTGGTGACTTTAATTTCTCATTCTAATCTCTAAGATGACCCAAAATATATCCAAATCTAGCTCCATAGATCCCAAAACTTGCTCCTACACATAGAAAATGGAAAATTGTTTATGGAAAGGGGATTGCCTTGGTCAAGCTCCAGTTTAGGAATTAATCTTGAAATTGAAAAGTAAAATGTAGATTTGAAAAGGAAAGGAAGATAAATGTTTGATTCACCTCGTGTAAACCCTCATGAACAGGTAGAAATCACAAAAATTCATGAAGATGCTTACATTTGCACTTGGAATGGAGATGTAGAAAGATCAAGGATGTCCTCACCAATGCATGAGATCCATAATCACCATCTCTAGATCATGAGTGTAGTTATGCCACTTGAAGAAGGAACTTCCTTGCACCACTTTATAATCTCTCTACTTGGCCATCATGGGAGATAAATCTTGCATCAAAGGAAGGATATTGACTTTCTTGAATGAATCTATGAAGAAGACCTGGAGACCTTGGATAGATGTTTTTCCTTCATGACTTGAATGCTTTAATGGTTACACTTGCATAATATTGGAACAATGTATGTTCACATGTTCTTGTGTGATCTTATGTTGTGTTATATTGAAAAATGAGGGGATAGAGCATCCTTTTATACTCATTTTGAGATTCAAATGCGGGCGGGTTGTCCCAGAAAAATAAATGAAAAAGACATAGGAGAAGGGTCCCCGCATCGGGCTCTGGGCCCAAACAAGGTAGACCCATAGGAGGTGAAGTCTAAGTTTGACCTCACCCTTAGGGGTGAAGTCAAATTTTGATCTTACCCCTAGGTAAAATTTCCTTGGGCATGGTGAAGACCCATCGGAGAATGTGGAAAAGATGTTGGGAAAAGGGAAAAAGTAGACAACCAAAATTCAGATCTTGAAATCACCAAAATGGTGTTAATAGGTTCTAAAATACATCCAATTATGGGTTCTAACTTTTTAGGATGATACAGTCCTAAGAAAGGACAAGTATTTGATTGACTATCCAATCTAAATCCATCAAGGTGACGTGGATTCACGAGCCTTTTTGTGTATGTGTGTTGCATTTGTTTGAGTTGATTTTTATGTTTGGTTGGCTTCAGTTAGATTAATGTTATATTTTTGCTTGTTTTGATAAATGGTTAATTAAGGTAATTATTAATGTTAATAATGACACCTTTAATAAGGTAAAATATTAATATATGGCTATTTAATTATTTAATATTAATTAAATACCTATATTTGATTAATTGAATTAATTATTAAGTCTTAAATTAATAATTGATATTTAATTAATATTAAATCCATCATTGAAATTAATTGCATAATTGAATTCATAATATTACTTTAAGTTGCATAATTTATTTAATTAATTAAAATAATATTATGCATTTCATATGCACTTTATTAAATAATTATGAGTTTGAATTTAATTTATAAAGTTGAGTTGTGCAAACTTAATTTAAGTTACAATTGAAATTAAAGTATTTTCTTTTAATTTTAAATTGGAATTTAATTCTTAATTAGGGTTTCCCTTTTTATAACCCTAATTTCCTAGGTTTCTATATATCTAAATTGAAAGTCATTTTAGGTATTCAATCAGGTTGAAGGAGGATTTTGGAAGTGAAAGAATATTTATAAAGTTTTGAAGTATTTTGGATTAAGTTGTTCTTTGTTATTGTTTCAGATCTATTCTTCATGGTTAAGGTAGGGTTTGAAACCTTTGAAATTCCAGTATTCAGATCCCCGTCTTCTTGTTGATGACAATTATTGAATTGTGTATTGTCATTGATGTTTTCACAAGTATAGTGATGTTTACACAAATGTCTAATCCCATCTGAGCATAGTCAGTGTCTGCCGAGCTCTCTCGAGCATTGAAGATGACCAAAGTGTTTTTTAGTTCTAATTGAGTTCACTCAGGCATTACAGTGTTGGTTGGGCATTAAAGGATTATAGTATTGACCGAGAAAAATAGTTACTGTCATCCGACTAATAGTAGATTATATTTTATGGATAATTAGTAATCTGTAGCCGACATACATGATTTTTATTATTTATTTGTAAGGATATCAAGGTCAACTTGACAAGGCTTAACATATATACAAAAGGTCAAGTTTGGATTGAAAGTAAAAAAAATAGATAATAGTGGTGATGTGGAATTGCATGTGAAGTGTGATATGAAGAGTGGAGGTGAAATCAAATGGGATTTTGATTGAGGACAGAATACAAAGGACTGCAATAGAATATCTAATTAGTGAGAATCAAGTACTTAATCTAGAATAGAGATCTAAAATAGCAAAGACAATTTCTTATCAAAACAGGCCAATCCATTGTTACTCTCTAACAATTGTAGCAGTGATAAAAATATCTTAACAGAGTATACTTAACACTCTTTTGTAAAACCTCTAACAAGGTGACATTTCTACATTGAAGTGTTTGAAGACCTCTCACCAGGCCAATCCTTATAGGGTTATTAAATCCTCTAGCCAGGTCACACCTAACAATGTGTTATTGTAACCTTTAACAGGGTTGGATCCTAACAGGGCTCACTTCAGAAGAGTGAAAAATAGTGACTAGTTGCTATTGGTGGTTTTTTCCATATTGGGTTTCCATGTTAAATCTTTGTGTTATCTGTGTACATTTTATTTGATTTATGGTTTATGTTTCTATAATTAATTAATAAATATAATCATAGTTAATATCTTAAGATTTGCTATATTAACTAAGTGACAGTGAAATATCTATGTTAACCGAGCAACAATGATTGATTTGTTTAAGACATCTAAGGGAATTGGATTTTTTTGTGGTAACTGATTCACCCCTCCCCTCTTAGTTACTCAACTCATTTCCAACAATTGGTATCAGATCTACAAGTGCTTACAGGGAAGGTTTAAAGGCCTAAGCTAAAGATCGGAGATGTCTTACAAAAGGGAGATCCCTAAGCTCAACAAGGACAACTTCGTTGCATGGAAAGATTTGATGAGACTACATCTATCTACTGTTGGAGATACTGGTTTGAATTTCCTGGATCACAAGTATGTGGAACCACTGAGACCTATGTATGTGGATTAGATGGTGGAAATGAAGTATCACAACATAATGATGATTGATATAGCCTCTTCACTCAGCTATTTTGAATTTGATGAAGTCAAGGGCTGCCCTACTGCCTTTGATATGTGGAACAAACTACATGATATCTATGAAGGAGATACAAATGTAAAGAGAGCCAAAGTAGAAAGTCTCAGAGGTCAATTTGATATGATGAATATGAAAGAAGGAGAAAACATTACAAAATACAGCGAAAGAATCAAGAAAAGTGTTAGTGCAATCAAAGCTGTTGGTGGAACAATTGAAGACAAAAAAATAGTCAGCAAGGTATTAAGAACTTTTCTTCCTATCTATGCAATTAGAGTTTCAGCTATTCAAGAAATGAGATTTAGTAATGGCATAACTCTAGATGGATTTGTTGGAAGATTATCAGATTTTGAGTTGGATAACTTTGAAAATTATTCTCCTAATCCTAGCAATCTTGAGTCAACATTCAAAGCTAAATTAAACCTTGGAAAGATAAAAGGAAAATATATTGACAGTGATAGTGATGATGATTCTGATGATGAGGATCTGGAAATCATTGAAGCATTACTTGCAAGGAGAGTTGCAAAAGGAAAAGGACAATACAAAGGGAGAATACCATTAATTTTATTTTCATGTGATGAGGTTGGTCACATTGCTGCTAAATGTTTGAACAAGGAAGACAAAGGTGAGAAAAAGTTCAACAAGTATAAAGGCAAGAAAGATTACAAAAGCTACAAGGACAAAGGTAAGAAATCTTGTTATATTGCTAAAGATTTTGATAGTGATGAAGATGAAGATGAAATGGTTTACATTTCTTTTAAGGATGAGTCAGATAGTGAAGACAATGAAAAGACAACACAATATTCTCATATTAGCAAGAATGACCCCTAGATAATTGATAGTGGTTGTTCTCACCACATGACTGGTGATAAAACCAAATTTGAACACATTCAACACTATGATGGTGGGAGTGTTATTTTTGGGAATGATGAACCCTGCTATGTAAAAAGTAAAGGTTGTATTACTCTTACTGAAGGAATCAAATGTGATAATGCTTATTGGGTTGAAGGAATAAGGCATAATCTGCTAAGTGTGGCATAGCTGAATAAAATTAGTTTCAAGGTAGAATTCATGAATAGTAAGGCCAAGCTCTTGGATGGTAGAGGAAACCTAGTTGGAACTGGCAAGAAAACAACAAATAATCTATTTTATCTTGATCTCAATGAAATTTCATGTTTTATTGCACAAGTAGAAGAAAGATGGTTATGACATAAAAGGTTGTGTCATGTAAAATTTAACAATTAGGTCAACATAAGTAAGAATAGAAGAGTAAGAGGTATTCTTGTTCTGAAGAAACCTGAAATAGAAATATGCAAACAATGTCAAATTGGGAAGATGGGAAAAACTAGCTTCAAGAGAAAGAACTACAATACAGAAGAAGTCTTGGAATTGGTGCATATTGACTTATGTGGACCAATTGGAAAAAAAAATTACATAGGTGAGAAATAATTCATTTTATTTTTTGATGATCATTCTAGAATGATGACTGTTATGTTTCTCAAAGAAAAATCAAAAGCTTTTTAGAATTTCAAATGGTACCTAGCTAGAGTTGAAAAAGAAAAAAGAAAGAAACTGAAATGATTAAGATTTGATAGAGGAGGAGAGTTCATTTCTAATGAATTCAATGAGTTCTATAATAAAAGAGGGAACCGAGTCTCAGAATAAAGAAACTGAGTCATAGACAGAGGCACATGAGTCACAGACATAGGTACTTGAGTCATAGACAGATACACACGAGTCTCAGACAGTGGAACCAGAGTATCAGACAAAAGAGCATGACAAAATATTTGAGCATGGTGAACATAGTGGAGCAAGCCCAAAATCAAAGAGGAAGGATCTTGTACTTTCTAAAAATGTTAGAAGGCATCATGCACCTAAAAAAATAATTGGAGATCAAATAGAAGGTGTAATGACAAGGAGAAAAATAAAAGGTACATGTTTACTTAGTGAAATTGAACCTAGAACTATTAAAGATGCATTGAATTATGAGAACTAGATTGAAGCAATGAAGGAAGAAATTGAGTAGATAGAAAAGAAAAAAACTTGGACTCTTGTACCTAGAACAAAGGGCAAGAATTTGATTAGTATTAAGTGGGTTTTTAGAAACAAGATGAATGAGAAAGGTGAAGTTTCCAGAAACAAATCCAGACTAATATGTAAAGGATATGATCAAGAAGAGGGTATTGATTATTGAGAAACTTTTTCTCCTATTGAAAGACTTTAAGGAGTCATAACTCTTTTGGCATATACTGCACGTAAAGGATTCAAGGTATATCACATGGATGTAAAATCTACATTCTTGAAGAGGAAGTCTACATTGAGCAACCTGAAGGTTTTGTAGAACCTAAAAAAAGGAATATGGTTTGTAAATTGCACAAAGCATTGTATGGACTGAAGCAAGCTCCAAGATCTTGATATGAAAGACTACATGGTTACTTGATAAGTATTGGATTTCAGAGAACTAATGACAATAGTAGCTTGTACATCAAAGAACGACCACAAAAAAAGATACTATTAGCAAAAATATTTGTTGATGACATATTGTTTACTGGATATGATGACTTATGCAGAGAATTCTCAGAAGCTATGAGTAAGGAATTTGAGATGTCTATGTTTGGTGAAATAAAATTCTTTGTTGGCTTACAAGTTTATCAGATGACGGATGGTATCTACATTACTCAGTCTAAGTACATAAAAGGGATACTAAAGAAATTTGGAATGGAAGACTCTAGACCAGTTGGAAAACCTATGCCTATTGGACATAAGCTATCTAAGGATGATGATTCAAAGGAGGTAAATCAGACTACATATAGATCCATGATTTTCAAACTTCAATATGTTTTTCACACTAGACCTGATATTGCATTAGCATTCAGTATTGTTGCAAGGTTTTTAGCTAATCCTAGAGAGAATCATTTGATGGCTATCAAAAGGATTTTGAGATATCTTAAGGGTACTAGAGATTATGGTTTATGGTATAAGAAAGGAGGAAAATTTGATTTGAAGACTTTTACTGATGCTGATTGGGCAAGAAGTGTTGATGATAGAAAGAGAAAAAGTGGTAGAGCACTATTTCTTCAAAAGAGGTTAGTCTCTTGGACAAGAAAGAAACATAACTACATTTCTCAATCTACATAAGAAGTAGAATATGTTTCTGGAACAGTGAATTTTTCAAACATCATATGGTTCAAACAATTGTTGTCAGGTATGAAGGTGGAAATCACAGAACCTATCATTATCTACTTTGAAAACACCAGTGATAATAACATTTCAAATAACCTTGTGATGCATACCAAAACTAGAAATATTTCAATAAAATATCATTTCTTGAGGGAATCGGTTTATAACAAATAATTAAGATTGGAATATGTGAATACCAAAGAAAAACTATAGACATATTAACAAAACCGCTACCTAAGGATGCATTTTTGTATCTTAGAGGAAAGCTAGGGGTAATTCCCCTAACTCAGTCTCACTAAAACACATTTTAGTGATGCATCAACCAAGCTACAAAACAGACTTAACATGTTGATGCAGATATTTAGAGCTTATTGCATATGAATCAGTAGAGACAGGTACATTGCAATTTCATTGGATATGTCAGTTGGTGTCTTTGGCATTGGTTATCAAAGAGGGATACATTAATGTATGTCATAATGATTCATGATGGAAGGAGAGATTACTATATGTCATATTGATTAGTGAAAGAGAGAGAGATTACTGATGGAGAGATTGATGACAAAGGGAGAACTTTATCAGAGACAAAGATTAATGAAAGATGGAGAAATCTGTATTTCAGTGATTGAGGGAGTTTTGGATCAAAATCAAAATGAAGCTAATGACATTAATAATATTTCATTCTTATGTCCACTTCTCTATAATTCTTTTTATTATGACATGCTGTGTTTCCATCAATGCAAAAGAGGGAGATTGTTGATAACAATTATTCAATTGTGTATTGTCATTGATGTTTACACAACTATAGTGATGTTTACACAAATGTCTAATCCTATCTGAGCATAGTCAGTGTCTACCAAGCTCTCTCAAGCACTGAAGATGACCAAAGTGTTTTTAAGTTCTAACCGATTTCACTCAGGCATTATAGTGTTGGTCAGGCATTGAAGGATTTCAGTATTGACCGAGCAAAATAGTTAGTGTCATCCGACTAACAATGGATTATATTTTATGGATAATTAGTCATATGTAGCTGAAAAACATGAGTTTTATTATTTATTTGGTAGGATATGAAGGCCGACTTGACAAGACTTAACATATATATGTAAGGTCAAGTTTGGATTGAAAGTGAAAAAAAAAAGATAATAGTGGTGATGTGGAATTGAATGTGAAGTGTGATATGAAGAGTGAAGGAAAAATCAGATGGGATTCTAATTGAGGAAAGAATACAGAGGACTACAACAGAATATCCAATCAGTGAGGATCAAGTACTTAATCTAGAACAGAGATCTAAATTAGCAAAGATAGTTTCTTATCAAAATAGGTCAATCCATTGTTACTCTCTAACAATTGTAGTAGTGATAAAAATATCTTAACAAAGTAGACTTAATACTCTTTTGTAAATCCTCTAACAAGGTGACATTTCTACATTGAAGTGTTTGAAGACCTCTCACTAGGCCATTCCTTATAGGGTGATTAAATCCTCCAACCAGGTCACACCTAACAGTGTGATATTGCAACCTTGAATAGGGTTGGCTCCTAACAGGGCTCACTTTAGAAGAGTGAAAAATAGTGACTAGTTGGTATAGGTGGTTTTTCCAATATTAGGTTTCTACATTAAATCTTGGTGTTATCTGTGTACATTTCATTTTCTTTATAGTTTATGTTTCTACAATTAATTACTAAAGATAATCACAGTTAATATCTTAAGATTTGCTATGTTAACCGAGTGAGAGTGAAATATCTATGTTAACCAAGCAACAATGATTGATTTGTTTCAGACATCTAAGGGACTTGGATTTCTTTTTTTGGTAACTAATTCACCCCTCCCCTCTCAGTTACTCAACTCATTTCCAACACTTCTATGTGTCTGAAATAATGAAATCCCTTTGTGTGTAATTCCTTCTTTGTTATTGTGTTTACTTGTTTTATTAAAATCTAAGGAAAAAGGGATATCAGTTTAAATCTAGGATTTGCCTTTCTGTTTAATTCCATATCTATGTTTTTGGGCATTAGGGTTTTATTAAAAATGTTAATTTTTAAGAAGGGTATTATTTTTTTTCTAGTTAGGGTTTTGGTGTGTCATACATTTATCATAAATTGTATTACATGTCTTCTTACCAAAGAAAATTGAAAATTCTTGTCTAGATCTAGATCTGCACGATTAATTATGAAATGGAGAAAAATTGCATGTATTCAATGAAATAGTCATAATTATTAAATCAATTGTTTAATTATAATTATTGCAAGAAGAAAGGGGGACAAATTCGTGTCTTTTCCTTTTAAAAGAAAAATATAAATATATATAAAATATATATTTATATTGTGCATGTCTTGTTTTTAAAATAAAATTAATCATTATATATAAATATTTAACATATTTATTTATTTTAGATATTTTTATATTAAAAATATATTTAAAAAAGGAGTATTTAAAAAATATATATATATTGTTGGCAAGTTGACTCCTAGAGGATACATGACTTATTTTGTGTTTTCATTATGGCAACAAAGTCATATTAAGTTTCTGTCGAAGATAACTTAGAAGATAAAATGACTAAGTATGGAAAATAGGACAAACAGAGTTATACAGCTATCAACACATCAGCGCACGTGAGAGAGATCGAATCAGAGTATGCATGTTTAGATATATGTTCTATGTGATATATACATAATAAGTCCAAACACGCGTGGTCCGGAATGACAGTACGGACAAGTTACAAGCAGTGATTTTTTTAGTGGCTAATATTCGCCAATTGGCTAATTTTTGAAATTTGAAAATCTAAATTTGGCTAATAATTCAAGATTTAAGGCGACCTAAAACGCCAAACTTTTACAAAATTTTATTTTAGAAATATTTAAATAGCCAAATAATTTATTTTATTAAAAATTTGAACTCAAATATTCGCCTAATATTTGATAGATGGTTAGATTCAATTCGCCTAAATTTTATCAGTTATTATAGAAATCTAAATTAATTCACCAATATTATCTACTACAACTGTAAGTTATAGTAGGGTTGTGTCACCAATATTAGTTGTCATTATTGATTTAAAATATAATCTAGTGATCTTCATTATATTTCATGAGGCAAAAATGTTACTATCTTATTTGTAATGCTTATCGGGGCTAAGATTTCCTTTGGATTGTTGATAAATCAATGACACTGAAGAAATTTTGGGTCCTTTTATAATAATAAAAATAACGATACATTTGTCTCATACAATACAATGAGGATTATTTGATTATATTTTAAATAAATGTTAGCAACTAGATACTATAGGGTTCCCTTACATATTTTTCATAGTTAGCCTATTAATTTTCTATAAGATCTCTTTTTTCTTTAAATATAATTATTTTCCATGGTCATTAATGACATTTTGGTTACTGATTGAGATTCGCCAATATTATCTACAAACAATTTGTGATTAAAAAATATTCGCCAATACAAATAATTTATTTTCCCAAAAAATTGAGAGATTCGCCAATAGGAATTAATTATTTTAAAAATAAAATGAAAGATTCACCAGGATTTTATATATTTTTCTAGAGGGGGGTTTCTTAAATTTATCCCTGGTTACAAGAAGAAAAGTACTACTGCAATTCAGAAAACAAAGCATGTAGCCAACTTCAATTTTTTGGTCAGCGTGAATTGTTTTGTTGTGTAAAGGTCAAGCACCTTTGATTATATGTTTATAATAATGTCTTTAGTATTATTGTAAACACGCTTAAACCAATTTGTTTTGAAGCGTCGTGTATTATGTTTTTAGGGCCGACTATAGTCTTGTTTTGAGTCGCGTTTATTTAGACATGAACATATAAATATGTAATGTAAATGTATATTACAAGTGTCGAAGAATATGCATGAGAAAGACATAGAAGAGCAATAAAATGAAGTCATTATGAGATAAATCTCTTTAAGAGAGTAAGATCATTAGTGCATAAACAGAACTGATCAGACAATAGTGTCATCACAGCAGTTCATTTTTTATATAGTGTATATCAACTATCAGAAGGTTGTAGCCTTCACCTTATTGGGCAGTGAGCTCAGGTAGTGAGCCAAACACCTTTAACAAGGTTTTGCAATAGAATCCTAACAGGGTCATTGTACTTGGATTATAAAGACTTCTCCTAACAGGGCAAAGGAACTTTAACAGGTTCATTATACTAGTGCAATATTTGTGGGTACTAATTCCTACCTAGGTTTTCCTATGATCAAGGTTTCACTGTAATCATATCATGTGTTATGAGTTCTTTTGTTACGCTTCATTGAATTTATGTTTGATTTATGTTTAAAGTGCTGAAATATAATTAATAGACAAACATTGATTCAGCCCCCCCTCTCAGTGTTTCTAACAATTGGTATCAGAGCTTTGGTCCTCTGAAAGAAATTTTAACCACTTGAGGAGATCATGGACTCAGTAGAAGAAAAACATTTGAAAAATAATCTTGAAGTAGCTCTTGAAGAACTTGACAGATCTGAAAAAGAAAATGAAGAACTTAGACTGAAAGTTGATGGCTCACAAATGCTTATCAAGAAATTGAGAAAATATTTGAAAGATTGTTCTACAAGTGATTTAGGGAAAATGGTCAAAAATATGAATGAAGAGAACATGTCTCTGAAAGATAAAATTGAAAATCTGGATGAACAGCTAATAGATAGTGAAATTGCTATTGAAGAAAATATCAAAGAAAGAAAACAATTAGAAAATGAACTTTTGCAAGCAAACATGAAAGTCTTGGAATTGGAGAACATAAAGAAAAATATGGAATCTAAATTAATAGAAGAAAAGGATAAGATTGATAAAATCCACACAAGTTCTAATTCAATTCAATCTTAGCTCCATGCACAAAAGCTAAGAGCCGACACTACTAGTCTTGGATACAGTGCAGCACAAGTTGAAATCAATTCATTGAAAGAAAGAAAGAAAGCACATGAAGCATCTTGAGAAGCAAAGAATGTTGAAAATGTTGCAGAGACTAAAACATGTCCACCTAAAGGAGAAATCAAGAAAGTTAATATAACTTGTTATGCATGTAATAAACATGGGCATTTGGCAAGAGATTGCAAAGATGTAAGACCTTTCAATGGTTATTGTTACTCCTGTAATAAATTTGGTCACAAGGCTTTACACTGCAGAACAAATCAAAGAAATCAGTCACAACACAATCAAAGAAATCATCCTCAAAGAAATTTGTAGAACATTACATGTCAGATATGTAATTACAATGGACACACAGAAAAGTAGTGCAACATGGTGAACAAAAATATTAGACCTCCTATCATTTGTCACACATGTGGAAAGGTTGGGCACATCTCAAGGTTCTATAGATCTAGAACTCAAAAACAAGAGGATCCTAAGAAATCACTATTTGAAGAAGAAGGAGAAGTCAAGTTTGTTCAAGAAAAATAAGATTCAAGAAAAAATTGGGTTGAAGTGAAGAAGGACAATGCATAGAACAAAGTAGTTGATGCATCCACAGTGGACGCATCCTCTACTTCTGGTTGAATAGACTTTCTTGGTCTTAGGGGGAGCTATTCTAGCTCGGAACCCCTATGTGGCTGGTATACTCACCTCTGAGTATGCGCCTATGGATCCATGCTTATGATCACATGATTTAGCAATATGCATACACACATTGTCTATAATGCATTCAGAACAAAGTTTGAAACTCTCTATGAAAATTGCGTACGGTTGTAAACATTAAATGTAGTAACCTTTATAAAAAGATGTAAATGTTTGATCTTCTTCACATTTTGCACTCAAGATTACAGAATTTGGAGAGCATAGGAGCACTGAGCAGCAAAGCACGGAAACATCATAGATTTGGTGGTTAAGGAAATGGATAAGAAGTTGGAACAGAACCCTAGCAGTCGCGCCATTTCAAATTATCATGAAACCCTACTTAATCAGGTTCCAAGTAAGTATGGCAACCCCAGTTGTTTTCGACATTGCTGAGAGGAAGAGATTTGTCTTTAAGAAGCATCCATTCAAGTCTATTCTAGATGATGTTGAAGGAGAATTCTCCAAAACTCCACTCAGAGTCGTGCACGTGGAAGATATTTGTACATACATCTACTGCAAGAAGAAAATAGTAGGAGATAATAGCATAGCCACTCTTATGGGATTCATGATGAAACCAAACTACTCATTCAAGGTTGAATTTGCACATCTGATTGATAACCCTATATCTGAGTACTTCAATGTGCACGAGTTTTATGAGCCAAAATGGGTGAAGATATTACTAAGAAGAATACATGATGAACTCTTTTGGATTGGTGAGGTTCCTATCTACATCACCTCTGACCTAATCCATGAATTAACTGGACTTCCTAAGACTGGACCAGTTCTTCCTACTGGTAAGGATGTAAAGAAGAAAGTTGAACAAGTTTGTTTATCTAGAAGTGACAAGCACAGTATGACAGTTGATCCTATCAAGGAAGATGACATAAAGCTTCTAACTATGATACTTGGTTACAAGTTTCAGCATGCAAGCAGACTAAATAGTGTGTCTATAGCCATAGTTCTAGCAGCTATAAGGATGGTGAAGGATAACACTCAGTACAATCTATGTGAGATATTGCACGCTCAATTGATTGACAAAATTCAAGTTATCAAGCATGAAAAGAACAAGACATTCAGGTTTGGGTCTCTGATTATCTACTTGTACTTCCACATTGTTGGTAAGGTTGCAAACCTTTACCTAGATAGAAGCAAACTTACAATGTCTCAAATTTCACTTAAAGCCACATCAAAGAGCAGTGTGAAAGATGCCATGGACATGGTTATTAAAACATTCAGGATCAAAATGCAAAAAATGTTTAGATTATCTAAGAAGATAGTTGATAAATATAAGGATACCATATGTTTCATGGTAGAAACAGATTACACTTGTATGGAGGCAGTTGAACCTAGAACCAAATGGATTCACCCACTTGGTTATGAAGTGGAGGAATATGTGTTAGAAGGATATGCACAAGTTCTCTTATCCATGCCCAAAGATCCTAATGAGCCCAGGTGGGGCACTTACAGAGAGAAGACTAATGTAGTTGATTCTATATTATACAGTGCTGACAACAAAAGGAAGGCATCCAAAATTACATCTAGCATCTTAAGAGTTCATGGAATCACTCAAGAAGAATTAGATAAAGCCAAGGAAGCTAAGATTGCAAAAGAACTTGAGAAGACTGATGACATCCAGAAGAAGAAGAAAGTAGAGAGAACCTTTGCACCCTCTACCACCATTGACCTAAACTCATCTCCACCTTCTATACCAAGAAAGAAGTCTAGAGGAAGGAAGCAAGCGCCCATAGGTCACCTATCCTCAAGAACTACACGGAGCATAGTAAGAAATACTCAAGCTCCTCATGAAGTAGGATTCAGACCTAGTCTAAATGTCTTAAAGAATAGGATTGTTAATGAAGGAAGACTAGACACAATTTCTAAGGTTTATAACAAGTATCAAGAGATAGATAAATCTGAGATACATTCTATGATCATCTCTCATATGATTAAGTTTAAGAAATCAGTTCTAGAACTTAAAACAATGATACCTGACAAGTTATGGAACATGCTGTAAATAATGAAGAGACATGCAATCGAAGAAAATATGAGGATAAGAGGAGAAACATTGGATAATATTCTCCCTATATGCTCACATGATGAGAAGGCAATTCTATTAGATCTGGTGAAGCCTCATCTAAGAACTAATACAAGAACACTTCATATTATGAACAAGGAATATGAGTTAGTTGGGAAAGAAATAGAAAAAGCTTTTGCACAAGTGTTTATGGATAGACACATGTATCCATCAATGGTGCCTACAACAAAGGTAACTCCAGCCCCTCCCAAATAGGTTACAGAACTAGTGATTCAAAGTGCACCTATGACAGGTCCACAGGTTTCAGCGCCCTTAGTTTCAATAACTTATAATACAAAAAAAGAATTAGAAGATACTATATTGGTTGATGATATCAAGATATCCATGACAACATCTGACAATGACATGGACAAAGTTGATAAAGCATTTATAAGCACTGAAGAGATGTGCACTGATGATACATCTTTACAACAAGATGAAGTTCCATCCAATGATCCAATAGACTTGAATAAAGAGAAAGGTACTCAAGATAATGAGACACCAGTCAAGGAGATACCAGTAAAGAGTGAATGCATGGATACCAGTCAAAATACTATATTCACTCCATACACTTTACCATCTACTTCATTGTTGTCAAGGTTAACTCCTGACTCAGCAAGTCTAGATGCGTGGGGAGAAGAAGACTTGATGAAGATCAACATTCCAGCTATGGAAAAGGCCAAAGAAAAATAGGTTATGAGGAACCCTCTCTTCTTGGAATTAGTAAACATCTTGAATGATCTAGTTCATGAAAACAAGAAAGCATCCAAAATTTAATCAGTTGAAGATGTTGACAACATTGTAACAAGCTTCAAAGCATACTTTACAGACCTAGTAGACTCTACTACTAGAATTGTAAAAGATGAGTATAAAAAGGAGAGATTGAATGAATTGGTAAATAATTTTACCTTAGACTTAAAATCTTTAAAGATTGGGCAATCTATACTAAAAGAATTGACAGCTAAAGGTAAGAAGTTTATAGCAAACTGCATGGACAGAGTGAATTTCACCTCGAAACATATCAAAAAGATAGAAGAGGCAGAGATCATGGTGGACACTATTAGAAAATTAGTTGAGACATCCACCCAAGACATGAACATCTATAACAATGTCTATCAAGGACAGTTGGACAAAATTGA
Organism: Thuja plicata; assembly: GCA_018584345.1. Taxonomy (NCBI): domain Eukaryota; kingdom Viridiplantae; phylum Streptophyta; class Pinopsida; order Cupressales; family Cupressaceae; genus Thuja; species Thuja plicata. The sequence goes on from MU225240.1 coordinate 13,137,660, forward strand.
AAATGCAAAATTGGAGATCAATAAGATAAGAATCAGGCAGACCCAACTGAGGAATGCTCTAGCGCCCTCTCTAGCAGTTTTGGAAGATAGAATCAAACATATTGATGCTACCATTGTCACATATGATATGATGACATTATTTTTCCATTAGTGTACTTAGTGAAAAACATTGATAAAGCATTACCGATAGACAGTAAGCGTTACCGGTGAACCACAGGCAGTACCGGTGAAATGCAAGCATACTCGACAGAACAAAGATTTTGAGAAAAATGCTAAGTATAAAAGTGACAAGCATCACCGGTGACCACAAGCATCACCAACGACCACAAGCATTACTGATGACATAGTTTTTAGAACAAACATGACAAGAAATAGAAAAGGCATACCTGATGACAAGTTCAAGAAAGGAACACCGACGACCAAGAAAACTGACCATCAGAACCGACAGAGAGACAAAGAACCCGCAAATTGTGGATCTAAGTTTTACACGATGGATAAAGCAATGTAATTCTATTTATAGAGTTTTAATTTGTTTTAAATCATAATTTGATGGTCATGCAAGCTTTATGTAAATGCTTTAAAGTATCCTAACGGATCAAAAGCATATCTAACTAAAGATCAAGGTCAAGTTGTAAACCTTGGATCTAGAGTTAACTTGCGATGCATGAATCAAGAATTGAACCTAAACTAGTATAAATAGATGTTCATACTCAATTGTGAGTAACATGAACTCTTATTATTGATAGCCATGAAGAGCTTCTAAGGAGAAGAAGGCAAAATTCATGCAAAGATCAGAAACATAATACATCAGTTATCAAGAACACACAGAGGCTACCGATAAGTAGAAAAAGGTATTATTCAATCATGGAAGGATGATTACTAATATTTATGAAGCTTTATAGGATTTGTTATCAGCAATTGAAGATTGCATTTTATCATCAGATAAAAGGTGTACTTAATCGTTCTTTCCAAATATCTTAACAAATTGCACACTTAATAGTGTTTCTAAAGCTTCAAATGAATTAGATCTTAACAGGTCTCCACTATAATACTCCTAATAGGGTAGGTTATCAGAAGTGACCAAATTGTAAGCCTTAACCGGCCCTTTCTTATCTGTAGATAGTGAAGTTTGTGGGTAACAATCCCCACCGCAGTTTTTACTTCCTTAACAGGAGTTTTCTGCGATATCATATCTTGTGTCATGTGTTATCTATTTTCATGAATGTTTCTATT
>MU225240.1:13164163-13175062 GCA_018584345.1 Thuja plicata
ATAATGATAAGTTAATCTACCGAGTAACAACAGTATATATTAAAGACATCTAAGGGACTTGTGGATTTATTTTTGTGGTAACTGATTCACCCCTCCCCTCTCAGTTACTCCATCTATATTTCCAACACTTTGCTCATGTCCTCCACCTCACTAGGAGATTTTGGACAATCATCCAAAAATAACCATGTTCCCATAGAAACAAGAACACGCAATGGTCTATAATATTCCATGCTAAACCTGTCGAACATAGACTTCACATACTTACTCTGACTCAACCAAAGTTTTCTGTTAGACCTATCTTTGCTGATTTCCATACCTAGAATATACCTGGCTGCCCCTAGATCTTTCATCTCAAACTATGCTGACAACTAAGACTTCAAATTAGAAATCATACCCATACCCTTCCCAATCAACAACATATCATCAACATATAATGCAATAATAATAAGGCGATCATTGTCAACTTTGAAATAAACACAATGATCTGATTTTGATCTCAGAAAACCAATCGACAACACAAAGGCATCAAATTTAAGGTACCACATCCTAGGAGATTGTTTCAAACCATATAGAGACTTCTTTAATCTACAAAACAAAGACTCTTTACCTTTTTGAATATAGTGCTTAGGTTGTGACATATAGATCTCTTCCTCCAAATCACCATGAAGGAAAGTTGTCTTCACATACATCCGTTCTACCTATAAATCATATGATGCTGCTAGAGATAACAGAAATCTAATGGATGTAAACTTTTCAATAGGAGATAATATTTCACCATAATCAATTCCCCCCCTGTGAATACCCCTTTGCAACCAATTTGGCCTTATACCTCTCAACATTGCCATCTACACAAAATTTCTTCTTAAACACCCATTTACTTCCAACAGGTTTCCATCCTTTAGGCAAAGGTACTAGGTCCCAAGTTTTGTTCTTCTCCAATGAAGCCATCTCATCATCCATGGCCTCAATCAAGGAACCTACATCTTCCATACCTATAGCCTCTTTCATAGATCTAGGCTCATCAGTGTTTGTAATCAAGGCATAAGCACAACTAGAATCTAACATAGAAAATCCAAACCTCTCTGGTTGCTTTCTTTCTCTCATGGATCTCCTTAAGGGCTGAGGTTGAGGTTGTTCTACCTCTTCTTCTAAATTTTTAGAGATTCTAAAGCTCTCCTCATCATCAGATCCATCATGGTGTCTCTGTTCAGTCTTCTCAGGGGTAGGAGGCAAATGAACAACATCTTCTTTCATTTCTTTTTCATCTGGCTGTAGCACAATAGGAGAAGATGTTAGCTCTCTAAAAATAACATTTCTTCTATAAAACACCTTACCAATCATAGGATCCCAAAGCTTGTATCCTTTCACACCAACACTGTAGCTGATGAAGATACATTTTACAACCTTGTCTTCCAACTTAGATCTTCTCTCCTTAGGTACATGTGCATAAGCTTCACAACCAAAAATACGAAGATGTCTAACTAAAGGCTTCTTACCAGACCACACCTCCAAGGGTGTCTTACCAACAAGAGATTATGTAAGAGATCTGTTAACTAGATAGAAAGCAGTGGCCACAACTTTAGCCCAAAACCTTTTTTTGAGGCCAGCTCCACTAAGCATACTCTTAGCCTTCTCCATCAGTGTCCTATTCATTCTTTCTGCAACTCCATTTTGTTGTGGGGTATAAGGAGTTGTCTTATGCCTCTCGATCCCTCATTCTTTATAGAACTATTCAAACTCTACCGAACAAAACTCACCACCATTGTCAGTTCTCACACACTTAATTCTTTTACCAGTCTGATTCTCTATGAGAGCTTTAAATTCCTTGAACCAACTAAAAAATTGTGTCTTACTTTTAAGGAAATAAATCCATGTCCTTCTACTGTAATCATCTATAAAAGATACAAAATATATAGATTTGGAGAGTGAAGGAACTTTAACAGAACCAAACACATCCGAATGGATAAGATCCAAAATACTAGAAGACTTGTGAGAATTGGAGTAAAACTGAACACAATTTTGCTTACCATAAACACAGTGTTTGTAGAAGTCAAAATCGAGACTACAATCATTTAACCCCTCAGTGAGGTTTTTATTTTTTAGGGTTCTAAGACTCTTCTCACCTATGTGGCCAAATTTCATATGCCATAACATTGTCTTTTCTGCAGGAAGTTTTCCTTCCAAAGTGTTAGCACCCTTAGGTACACTTTCTGCACTACCATCGGAACCCATTATGACAGACTTCTTCACTGCTAGTTTAGATGGTGGAGATGAAGTGACTGCTGCTCTCTTCCTTGAGATAGAATAACTATTACACTATGAAGTGCAAGCATTTAGCTGAAACAGGGTACCTCTCCTAGTATCTTTCTCGAGCACTATAGCTCCTCTAATCATATTGCATCCATCTTTTGAAAAAACAACTTTCACACCTACATCATTCAACATAATTATAGATAATAGGTTTCATGCCAAACCCAAGATGTGCATTACCCCGTTGATCCCCTTTACTCATCCATCAGGGAATCTGATAGTGACTCTTCCTCGTCCAACTATCTCTAGGTGAGAATCATCACCTAGGTACACCTTTCCACCATCAAACTCCTCATACTTTGAGAACCAACTTTGATGAGAGGCCATGTGAAAATAATCACCTGAGTCAATCATCCATACATCATCAGATGCATGAGTGGCCAAGGCTGCGACAAAAGCATCTTTATCTTCTTGAGATTTTTTAGAATCTGAATCTGGGCTTTTCTTCTTCTTCTTTGGCTCTTTGCAGTCCTTATGAAAGTGCCCAGCCTTACCATAGTTCCAACATGTTACCTTAGACTTTCCAGGAGTCTTAGATTTCCCACGGGATTTGGATCTACCCTTTTCAGACCTATTGTCATTTTTCTTTCCTTTGTCTTTGGATCTACCATGAACAACAAGGGCTTCCTTGGTTGAATCAGAAGTCTTTCTTCGCATCTCTTTAGATAATAGTGAAGACACCACATCATCCATTGGAAAGTGACAATAGTAATCCCTAGGGCCATCACAAGATGGTCCCATGAAACCGACAAGGAACATAGCAGTGTCATACATCAATCCTCCTCCTCCAACTTGACACTAGTTGATGTCAACTGTGCAATCAGCATGTTAAACGCGTTTAGGTGATCTACAACGGATCCTCCTTCCTCTATTCTTAGAGAATACAAATTCTTTCTCAGGAATAATCTGTTCACCAAGGACTTGGCCTGATACACAAACCCAAGCTGTGTCCACAATTTGTTTGCAATCTTCTCATCGAGAAAATTTAGGAGAACAAAATCTGCTAGATAGAGTCTAATGAGACCCTTAGCTTTCTGATCCTTTAGATACCAATCTACTTGAGTCATGTTTACTGGTTTGATATCATTTTCAACCACCTCCCGTACATCATGATCTATGAGCATGTCTTCCATCTTGAGTTTCCACAACTCAAAGTCTGTGCCATTGAACTTTTCCACCTCCATTCTATTGTATGAAGAACCTGCCATCTCTTCCTGCAATAAGGTTACAAATACACTGTAATAATACTCCCACTAAATTGGATATTAGCTCAAAAAACTGATACCCTAACAAATAGAACCAAAACTGGCCAGGCTCTGATACAAACTAAAAGGAAACTAAGTGTGCGGAAAATAGTTCCCTATGCTAAACTCCCAAGAAGAGGATCATACAAATTCAGATTTAACCCTTAGAAATTACGGAATGATAATACAATAACATGCATACATAGAAAAAAGAGAATAACATAATGATTTACCCTAGGGAAAACCTTTCGGTAAAAAACCCTAGCACTCCAAAACCTGCACAATGTATTAATCAAAACTAATACTATTTACAATACACTTGCAATGCAAGTTCTTTCAGGAGATAATCGACACTTGAAGAAAAATTCGGTAGCATAAAAATGTTCCAACAATACACTACTTCTCTCTAATTCACAACCCTAAAAAATACTTATATCATGCTCTTCACTTTTTAGGGAAACTTCCAAAACGCAGCCATATTAGGGTTTTACCATTCTCTGAGAAAATAGGAACCCAAAATTTTTTTACCCCACAATTGCAGAAGAGTGTACAGTACTCAACTGATTAGTTTCCACATGTCTTGCATGTCTTCACCCATCATCAAAACTTCCACAATTAGCTCTTGCAAATATTAATAACCATCATAGGAATTCGTCATAACTGTTTTAGTCATGATTACCTTACACATTGTCCAAAGTGCCGACATTTGGAAAATATCAAATGTAAGGAAATATACAAGGTTGAGACACCTTATTCCTAACATGTACTTGTTTAACTTTTTATCATCTTTGTCTCCTTTGTTCGGACACTTGGCAGCAATGTGACCAACCTCATTGCATGAGAAACAAATCAATGATATTTTACTTTTGTATTTACCTTTGGAAACTCTTCTTGCAAGTAATTATTCAATGATATCCAGATCTTCATCATCAGATTCATCATCACTATCAACTTCAATCTGCTTCCCTTTTGAGTACCTGTCCTTCTTACCAAGGTTTAATTTAGCTTTGAATACAGACTCAATATTGTTGGAGCTAGGAGAATAATTGTCAAAGTTGTCAAGGTCAAAAGTTGGAAGCCTTCCAACCAATGTATCCCGAGTTATATCCTTATTGCACCTCATCTCTTGAGTAGCTAAATCTCTAATAGCATAGATAGGAATTAAAGTTATTAATACCTTGTTGAACACTATTGTATCTTTAATTATTCCTCCTACAACTCTGATGGCACTCATAGTTTTCTTGATTCTTTCACTGTACCTTGTAATGTCTTCTCCTTCTTTCATTTTTATCTGGTCAAACTGTCCTCTGAGACTTTATGCTTTGTCTCTCTTTACATTTTCATCTCCTCCATGAATTTCCTATAATTTCCTCCACATATCATAGGTTGTAGGGAAGTCCTTGACTTCATCAAATTCTGAGTAACTGAGTGAAGAAGCTATATCAATCATCATTATGTTATGAAGCTTTCATTCCATCATCTATTCCATAGTCATAGTCCCTATTGGCTCCACATATTTGTTGTCCAAAAATTGCAAACCAGCATCTCTAATAGTAGATAGATGTAGTTTCATTATCTCTTTCTATGCAAGGAAGTTGTCTTTGTTTAGCTTTGGGACCTCCCTTCTGTAAGAAATCTCTGATCTTTAGCTTAGGCCTTGAAACCCTTTTTTGAAAGCACTTGATGCTTTGATACCAATTGTTGGAAATGAGATAAGTAACTGAGATGGGAGCGGTGAATCAGTTACTCCAAAAAAATCCCTTGTCCCTTAGATGTCTTAAACAATATAACACTGTTACTCGGTTAATTAAGATATTCTTCTGTAACTCAGGTGTTAAATAAATCTTTATGATATCCAATGCAATTATACTTTAGTGATTAAGTGTAGAAATATAAATCATGAAACAAATAACATATACACAAGTGACACCAAGATTTAATGTGGAAACCCAATATGGGAAAAACCACCAATGTAACTAGTTACTTTTTTTCACTCTTCTAAAGTGAGCCCTATTAGGAGCCAGTCTTGTTAAAGGTTACAAAATACACTGTTAGGTGTGACCCTGTTAGAGGATTTAAATCACCCTGTGAGGAGTGGCCTTGTTATAGGTCTTTAGCACTTCAACATAGGAATGCTACCTTGTGAGAGGATTTACAAAAAAGACTGTTAAGTCTACTCTGTTAAGAGATTTGAGCTCACTGCTACAATTGTTAGAAAGTAACAATGAATTAGCCTGCATGTGTAAGAAAAAATCTTTACGGATTCAGATATTTGTTTTGATTATAACTCGATTCTTGCTGATCAAATATTCTATTTTAGCTTCGAGTGTTCTGTACTAAATCATAATCCCATCTAATTTTCCTTCACTCTTCATATCAAATAATTCCACACTTCTTCTCTTCCATTTTTGCACACACTCTCACTCACATTCAATCCAAACTTGACCTTTCATATATATGATAAGCCCTATCAAGTCAGCTTGAATACACTTCTAAATAAGTAATAAATCACAATTTAGTCAGCCTCATATAACCACTTAATTATAGAATGTAAACCACTGTTAGTCGGTTGACACTGAATAATCAACTCGGTTAACACTGAGTTTCTTTGATGCCTGACCATGACTAAAATGCCCAAGTGACTCGGTCAACAATGAAAAACTCTTTCCATTCATCAACTGTGCTCGATATGAATGTAGACATTTGTGTAACATCACTACATAATTGTAAATACATGTGTAACATAATTGACAATACACAATTGAATAATTGTCTTCAACAATCTATTGATTAGACAAAGAGTTTCATGTAGAAGAACATATAATGAAGAATTCAGTTATGAAGAACAAGATTCAAGGCTACCAAGCATAGCAGAGGTATTATCCATCACAACAAGGTGATATTTTTTTTGTGAACTTAATGGATCTGTATTCAGTAATTCAAGATTGCAAGTTATCAGGTCATAATTATTTTTGTCTACTATCTAACAATTGTACCAAATAGAAGAAATCCTTCAAGAAGGTGGACTTAACAGTCTTATTGTAAATCTCTTAACCGAGGGCACACATACATTATGTTGCTAAAATCTCTTAATCGAGTAGACTTAACAAGTCTAACATGTTACTCCTAATAGGGTAAGATCATCAGAAGTGATCACAACTTGTAGCCTTAACATCACCTTTCATTCTATAGATAGTGAAGCTTTGTGGGTTTCATCCCCACTGTATTTTTTAGCTTCTAACAGGGGTTTTCTGTGTTACCAATTCTTGTGTCATGTGTAACTAAGCTTCATGAATGTTTCTATGATTGTTTACATGCACTTACATTTATGTTATGATATTACATGCAGAAGGTTGAAAAGAAATGGTCGGTAATGCAAGAAAATATTACTAAGATTAATTGATAAAAGTTTTAAGGGTACTGATTCACTCCTCCCCTCTCAGTACTCACCATGCAATATTTTGTCATTTTTGACCAAGAATACTGAGTGATATTTTCTCCTTCTGTTATTCTTAGGTCATCAAACCTTCCTCTTAGGATTTTTTCCTTAGCTCTTAGTACATTTGCATCTCCTCCATGTACTAGCTTCAATTTATCCCACATTTGCTTTGCAGAGGTGCATGTTTTGACATCTTCAAATTCATCATTGGAGATTGAAGAAGCAAGTTCTATCATCATAGAATTGTGCTCAAGCTTTTATCTCAATTGATCAAGTGTGTGAGGTACTATAGGAAACACATATTCAGTATCCAAGAATTGAGTAACATAATTTCCAATACTTGATAGGTGGAGTCTTATCCTGCTTTACCATGATGCAAATTCATCTTTGTTCAACTTGGACACATCCCTTTTTCTCATCTCACGATCTTTAGCTTAGGTTGTTAAACCTTCCTTTCAAGCACACAAGCTCTGGTACCAATTGTTAGAATAACTGAGAGGGGGAGAATCAGTGGCCTAAAAAATTAATCCAATAAATGAACTCAAAAAATTTATACCACAAATATAAACCTTTGGCTATCTTTATTCCAACAAGATGTATGCCTTTAAGTAATCTTATCAAATAACTACTACTCAGAGTTCACTGTTAATCCTTATTCTTAAGCTTTACCGATTAGCAGTCTAGCCTTTATTGAAATATAGTAAATAACTTAGTGTTTACCGATCATCCTATTTTAGTAATGTGTAAAGAAAAATATCAAAACAATGAACCATATACACATTTGACACATGAATTTTAATGTGGAAACCCTGTTAGGGGAAAAACCACTTGGGACCGGTAACCCAAAATTTTCACTCTTCTGAAGTGAGCTTGGTAAAGAGCCAACCCTGTTAAAGGTTACAAACACACTGTTAAGTGTGACCTTGTTAGAGAATTTAAATATAATATTTTGTCACTTGATATCTGGCATTCACTATGATATATTCATGACCAAAATTTTTGATACTCCTTGGGATGTATCTCAATATATAGAGGATTGGTAAGTCCTGCTCGGTTAAGAGACTTTCTGGTCCAATGGTTAAACTAAAACAGTAAATGATCTGTTCATAAATACAACTTGTAACCACCCTAATTTGGTCTTTTGTAACCATAGACCATATTTTCCCTAAGTGTGATCATACCCCTAATTATGTTAACACAATTCTTCAATTTATTAGCATAATTAATTTAAATCAAATTTAATCTCCTAAGTGATTTAATCACTAAATTACATTAATTGTCTTAGCCAATTAAATCAAAACAATTCCATTCAATAAAATAAAAAAACATGGCTAAAGTAATTAATTAAAAGGAATTAAATAAATCCTAAATTACATTTCCATTTGCAAAAAGGAAAAGTCAAATCCCTAACCAATGGGAGTTAAATCACTTCGATCACCTCATATGGATCACCAAAGATTCAATCTCCACCTCACTTTCAATCCTAACCTCTCATTCACCAAATTCTTCTATAAATAGAATGAATTTTAAGTTCAATTGGCCCCTAATTTGAGATTTTAATTTGCAAACTTATCTTGCTCTTATTTTCATAGATATTCATGCATTTTAGCTCAATATTTCATTGCATTGTTATAATCTTTCATTTTAGAGCTTAAAATGAACATTTATTGAGCATTTAGAGTAATTTCATTTGAATCTTCCATTCTAAGTTGTATATGTAACTGATAAATGCATAATTTGAGGGAAATTATAGCATTATTCATACTCCTCTTAGATAGGAAGCAATAGGTAGATTTTAGTGATTGATATGCTTGGTAATTCTTTCACTTCACTAATATAATGACTTATTGAAGTGTTGTGTTGCAGACAATAGGTATAAAAATAACACACCACATTTCTGGCACCCACTGTGGGGTAGAATCTTGGATTTTACCTCACATTTATATTCATTTGGAATAATTTGCCTTCTTTGTTTTTAGGTACAAAGTTGCCTTTAGTCACCAAGGCTCGCATCTAGGAAATTGGATTGCATTGAGGAAATTGGCTCGCACCCCAGATATCATACATCACATCTAGGAAATCTTGCATCATTTTCAGTAAAGGATCACATCTGGTATATATTGTATCACCTTTTGTGTGATTGATCACATTTGGGAAAGTGGATCACATATAGGGTTTCTAGGATCATTTTTGGGAAAGGCAATTGCATCTCTTTATTTTACTTGAAATTTAAATTTTCTAACCACTAATCTTCTGATTTGGTTTTCTTCTGTCTGTTGAGTAGCCTAATTTTTTATTGTAGATTGTTGTTTGAACCTTTTTTCTCAAAAAGGTGGAAAGGCATTGTTAACTTGTGCTTTGCAAGTTTTAGAATAGATTAATTTTTTTTTACTTGTTCAAAGCTTTAACACTTAACATCTTCCTATCATTTAATAAATCAATCAGAGGATTATGCTCTTTTCCTTAAAGGAAAATCAGAAACTCAAAAGTTGATTTAGGACTTGAGAAGAATTTGGGGTAAATGAACAAGACAAACCTCATTGTATAATTATTTTTGGCAAAGTAATTGAACAAACACAAATCATTTAATATTGTGGGATAATTGAACAAAGGTTCATTATATAATTATTTTGGAGAGAAATTGAACAACACAAATCATCTAAAATTGTGGGAAAAAGAACAATTATTGTCTAAATTTTGGATATAGTAAATGAACAAGCAAAGCATTTAAATTTGTGAAAAAATAACACTCAAAATTTTCTTTTCAAGTACTTTGTGTTTTCATAAGATAGGAATTTTAAATCAAACTTAAGCTTATTTATTGATCTCACTAGAGGATTTTCTCTTCCTTCCAAGTGGAGGAATCAGAAACTCATCATGAGGGATTGAGTTTTGAGTGAAGTCTTCTAAGGGAAAGAGCTTGATTGAAGTGTTTGTGGGAGAAAATGACATGTAATAGGAGAGTATGCTCTTCTTCTTTTAAAGAATCATAAATCTTGAACCCCTAAGATTACCAATCCTTTGTATGCTTTTAAAAACATTAGAGGGTCCATCGGTTGAGGAAAAAATCTCCTGGGATGACCCAAGTGAGGATAGGTTTATGCCAACCCTTCCAACTCACTATAAATAATTGCTTCCTTGTAGGATAAAGCCTCAGAAGATGTAATCGATTTTGTTCTTGGAATTTTGACATCATTCCTTGAACATGCTTGGGTGTATGTAGAGCGGAGCCGCTTGAATCTTGCTTGTGAGACTACACACATTTGAGTACTCATAGGGATATATGCCTCAATTTTTCCTTGTGCAATTCTATGGGAGGTGGTTGTGAACGGATTACCCTATCATAATAAAAACTTGTAGTAAAAATACCTGACTCACCTCTCAAATGGTGATAATCATTGTGCAAGGAAAATAGTAATTTCTCCAAGATACTCATCATTCATGCCCTCACTTGCATTTGGAGTCAGCTAATATGGCATCATAATGAGAGCCACTACATGCTTGGTGATGACCATATTCTGATTAGCATTTGAGTGTGTACCTAAGTCTACGAGAAAATATTTTCATCATATGCTTAGAGACTAGGGATTAAGGATGTTTTTTGTAATGCCCAAAACTTACTCCTAAAAATGCAACAACTTGTTTTTTTTTTTTTTTATAACATACCATTTTAACCCAATAAGGAATTCATGGTTCTACTAATTATAATATTTATCAATAACACAAGATGGAAATGGAGCAACTTTAAACATTATTCTTTAATAGTATTCAAATGACAGTCATACGAAGATGTTGCATACCTGAGCTTTCTCCCTTGCATGTGTATCATATTCTTCTTGCCTCTCCATTTCCTGCATCTTTATATATTGCCACACAACTAGATGCATGATGTTAAATTCATTTCTG
>MU225240.1:13201633-13272376 GCA_018584345.1 Thuja plicata
ACAAAACACATAGAGATCAAGTACCATTTCTTAAGAGAAAAAGTTGCAGACAAAGAAGTCAAATTGGATTATGTGAACACCAAAGAATAGTTGGCAGATATTTTCACAAAGCCCTTATCAAAGGATAATTTTGAGTATCTCAGGGAGAAGTTGGGAGTAATTCCCTCTCCTAAGTCTGTTTAGAAGAAGCAGCAAAGACATCAGTCATTATGTGACTGATGAATGGTTGATTACTCTACTTATGGAGTAGTACCTGTGCCTAAAGAACTATGGTTCCATTTTCCATTGATGTCAAAGAGGGAGTATATAGTAAGGAGGAGAATGTACTAAGGGGGAACATATACTCTGGGGGAGTATATAGATGGAACAAAAAACTCAAACAGAGGAACTGCAACAGTATAGAGGAATCCTTGATGAGGATATTGAGAAGATTGTAAAAGAAAGATGACACCATGATCAAATAATGTTTTTAATATCATATGTTTCCATCAATGTCAAAGGGAGAGATTGTTGGAGATTTGATTCTGAGTAGTTGATTGTTTGTATGTTTGTCATTGATGACAACATATAATACACAGTAGTAATTCTGTATGAACTTATCTGAATGATGACATGAAGACTTGCATGGATAGATACATGTTTTTGACATGTTTATTATGTTATGATCATACACGCAAACCCAGATATGATGTTTCAGTAAAGTTATGCAATTCTGTTATTAGCAGTTACAGTTCTGGAAGCATAACTGTTTAGGGCCGATGTATATAACATGTTGCATGAGTTGTGCCTATCGTCAAGATATGTTTGTATATATTAATGTTTAGTTATGATTTGATGATACAAATCCAAAGGTGCCAAATGTGTTTCAAGATGATTACAAAGTTATGGTAAATTTGGTGAGGTCGACTTAGTGAAGCGTCGCGTCTATTCAACATTGACTTGCGCAGACTTAATATTGTTTGTGTGCTTAGTTAAGCTAACTAAGATATTGATGAAGTGTTTCTAAGAGCCAACATGACCTTATAATTTAGAGAAGATACTTATAGTTGTTCAATTGCGATATGCCAAGTGTGAATGATACAAAATTTGAAGAAAGATGTATAGAGCAGATTATCAGAGTTGGTTCATTCATCAAGTATCTATGTGAAGAAGAAGTGAAAGATTGTAATACACTGGAACTGATCAAGACAACAGGTCTACTCTATAGTTCATCATTAGATATAGTGCATATATGTTATTCAGAAGGTTGTAGCCTTCACCATCAAGCAGTGAGCTTTTGGACACTGAGTCCACCACCCCTAATAGGGTTACTTGTAAAAGACTCCTAACAGGGTCTGACCCTTAACCAGGTCACTATAATTATTGCATTGTATTGTACAACTCCTAACAGGGTTGAAATATCTTCTAACAAGGATTAGTAAAAACAAGTATAGTTTATTGTGGGTGCTAATTCCCACCAGGTTTTTTACCATTTGGTTTCCCCGTAATCAAATTGTGTGTTGAGTACTGTGTTATTTGATTATGCATTTACTTTGTTGTACAATAATGTTAAAGGAGTAAAAAGAGATTGAATTAATTGATAACTAATTCACCCCCCTCTTAGTTATCCTTTGGGACTATTCTAACATCAAATCTTATGATGAAGAAGAAAGATTATCTAAAGGCCTCATTGTTAAAAGAATATGACCAGTTGAAAGAAATGTGATCTGTCAAGTTCCAGATCTACCCTTGGCTTAAAAAATATTATTAGGGAGACCTTGGATCCATGAAATGCAAACAGTACCATCTACTTATCACTAGTGTATCAAATTCCCACATAATGGGGTGGAAGTAACAATTTCTACAGATGCTAGTTATACTTGCAACAATGTCAAAACTGATAGTATGGTTCCAAAATACTAAAGACATGGCTATGAGAAGTTTTGGGAAGACATTAAAAGTTTAAGAAACTAGTATGGGAGAATACAAGGTATACATGACCCCATCATTAATATAACTTCCCGTGTCTCCAATATCCTATGGAAAACCTTCCTCATCTTTCACACCTACTACATCTAAAGATCCAGAGATTCACAAAGCACTTTGTATGGTTAGAGTCTCTACTTCTCAAGAGGATGAAAAAGAAGAAAAAGAAGTCTTGGCTTGGCTTTAGAAAGGAGAACCAAAAGAAAATGAGGTAAAACATGTGGAGATATCCCAAGAAAAGTATGGTAAAGGATATGACCTTCTCAAAAAAATGGGATATAAAGGGAAGGGACCTTTAGGCGATAAAGGAAAAGGAATGTTGAACCTATACACATGGAATTCATAAATACCAAAGAGAAAACAAGAGTAGATTTCAATAGCAAATCTGAAAACCCTACTTCAAGAGATGGTCCAATCTTTGATGAAGGAAGTGATGATGAAGAAAAAGAAACTGAACTTGGACTATGGACCTATGAGATATTATTGCATATTGGTATAGAGTATCCCAAATATCAAGGAGAAATATACGTACCTACCTTTGTAACACAAGAAGACACTCATGTTCCTTTATTGACACAAGCTACTATTCAAGAAGTAGAGGAAACAACAAAAGACTCTCCAAAAGTCCCATTGATAGAAGACACTCCTGAATAAATACCCCAAAAACAATATTTACATCCTAACTTGGGGCATTTGGTCACAATTTCACATGTCCTAGATTTACCTCACTTTGATCTACAAGTGGCTAGTAGGGTACATCAGGTAACTATTGCTGAGTTTCTAAACAGATCAAATGATGAAATAATAGACTCACATTATTATGAATGGGATGTCCTATCTGATGCTACCATGGACATTTAAGTAGATGTGATTCATAAATTCTCAACTCCATTTCAAAGAGGAGAGAGTTCTAACACTTCCCCTAACACTATTTTTTTTCCAGAATCAGATGAGATACCACTACCTAGGATTCTTGATGAGGAAACTGATGTTTTACTAGGTCTAGACACATTCTAAGACTACAAGAAATGAGTTCCTTTTTTCTGAGAGAAGAAGAAGAAAGATCAACTGATGAGTCGCTAGAGTTAGGTCTACATATTGCTAACAATGACCCTATTAATGATGATTTAACTCTTGATGATCTAAATGCTGTAGAAGTTGACTTAACAAAACATGTCTTGTCAGTTAATAGTTTTGACACTGATGTGATGTTGTCCTTACCAAACTTTGATTCAATATCCTTGATAAACCTTGACCTAATTGATTGGACAAATTTAGATCCTAATCCTATCATGAAATTCCCTAATGACTACACTTTGGCCTGTTACCTAAATGCTTGTGAACCTTATCCTTCTTCCACCAAATGCAAGGAGCATGAACATGTTAGAGGAGGATATCAATTTTCTTAGTCACAAATTTAAAAATAAAAATAAGAAAAGAACTGGCGATGAAGATTACACTGTGGCAGTGTTAGATTCTAAAAAAGTAAAAATAAAAAATGTATCTGATGGTGAAAACCTCCCAGAGGTGCCAAAAGATGAGATTATTGATATCCTCCTTGAGAACTTTCAAGAAAGATCTTCCATTTTAATAGAACCAACACAACTGGTTAACTTGTGAATAGTTGAATTTCCTCAAATTGTTCACCTAGAATAATCCTTATTAGAATACTAGAAGATATAATTCACAGAGTTCCTGAAAGAGAAATTTATCAACTTTGCATGGTCTTACATAGATATGCCTAGAATTGATCTTGAATTAATAATGCATTATTTATCTATAGCTCCTGGGATCAAACCCATGAAATAGAAATTAAGAAAGATGCATCCTCATGTTGCATTACTGGTGAAAGAAGAGCTAGAAAAATTATTGAAAGCTGGATTCATAAGAGTCATCACTTATGTAGGATAGATTTCTAATGTGGTACCAGTATCTAAAACAAATAAATCTATCAGGATATGCATAGACTTTAGAGACTTAAACAAAGCATGTCCTAAAGATTAATTTCCACTACCAAACATTGATATGATCATAGATCTTACAACAGGCTATCATATGTACTCACTCATGGATGGTTTCTCGGGCTATAGCCAGATTAAGATTGCTCCTAAAGACCAAGAGAAGACAACATTCACATGAGCATGGGGAAATTTTTGCTAGAATGTTATGTCATTTGGATTAAAGAATGTTGGTGCTACATACCAAAGAGCTATGACAACCATATTCCATGATATGATACATAAAAACATGGAGGACTATGTGGATGATACCTTAGCAAAGTCAAAAACAAGAACTACTCATATTGAAGACTTGCGAAAGATATTAGATCACATGGCATAATTTCAACTCAGGATTAATCCAAAGAAGTGTGCCTTTGGAGTTCAATCAAGAAAACTACTAGGGTTTATTATATCAGAAAAATGAATTGAGGTGGACCCTACAAAAGTTAAAGCTATACTAGAAATGTCACCTCCACGCAACATTAGCCAAATGAGGACGTTACAAGGAAGACTCCAATCAATCAGGAGATTTATGTCACAACTTGCAGATAGAGTACAACCTTTTATTAAACTATGACATAAGGGTGTTACCTTCAAATGGGATGAACATTGTGAAAACAAATTCAAAGAATTAAAAGAGTGCTTGGCTACTCCTATTCTCATGGCACCCATTCATGGAAAGCCATTACTGATATATATCTCAGCTACGGATACGTCACTGGGAGTATTGCTAGCTCAAGAAGATGAAACTAAAAAGGAAAGAGTAATATACTATATCAGTAGAACACTAGTATCTTATGAACTCAATTATAGTATAATTGAAAAATCCTACTTAGCAGTCGTCTTTGCATCACAAAAATTGAGACATTATATCTTGTCACATACAGTAAAGCTTATTGCAAAGATAGATCCTCTAAAATACCTCTTAAGCAAGAAAACATTAATAGGAAGGCTAGCAAAGTGGGTCCTGATTCTCAGAAAATTTGATATTGAGTACATGGATAGAAGGGCTATTAAAGGACAAGTCCTCGCAGATCAATTAGTTGATTCACCCTTGCAAGATGATGCACCTTTAATAATTGAATTTTCTGATGAAACTATTATGCATTTAACTGAACATCCATGGAAGATGTATTTTCATGGTTCTTTCATGCAACAAGGCTCTGGAGCAGGAGTTTTCTTTATCACTCCTCAAGGCTACAAGATTCCCAATGCATACAAATTAATGTTTCCATGCACCAATAAATTTTTTGAATATGAAGCATTAGTGAATGGTCTTAAATTGGCTATGGAATGGAAGATCATAGAGTTACATGTGTATGGTGACTCTCAGCTTATTATTAATCAAGTAAATGGAGACTATCAGACTAAAGATGAGAAATTGATGCCTTATAAACAACTGGTTGATGACCTAAAAAAGTACTTTGTCTTCGTCAAATTATATAAAATACCAAGGATAGAAAACAAAGTTGTAGATGATATGGTTACACTGGCATCCATGTTACAACTAGAAGAACATTAGTTCTGCTATGACTTATTGGTGGAAGAACTATCATATCTGGCTTTTGATACCCCTTTGTACCAAATAATTTGTGCTTTAAATTCCCAAGACCAATCCAGGTATGCCAAACTAATTTCCTATCTAACTAACCAAACTCTACCCGATGGTTTATCAAGGATGAAAAATGAGCCTTAATTATGATAACATCACATTATGTCCTCATTAATAATAGATTATATAGACGAGGCCTTGACGGTACACTTCTTAGGTGTTTTGAAAAAGATGAGTCGGATCGCACTCAAATGGCTTTTCGTTAGCTAAAAAACTGCTAAGAATTGGCTATTACTGGCCCATGATGGAAAAATATGCTATTCTATTTTCAAATACATGTCACAAATGCCAAACACATGGAAATATCATCCATCCTCATGCTAGAGAACTCATACCATTTATAACACACTGGCCATTTCAGCAATGGGCCTTTGATTCGGTTGGACAAATATATCCTAATTCTTCAAGTGGACACAAATACATCATTACAACCACTGAGTATTTCACTACATGGGTCAAAGCCATGCCACTGATCAAAGCCACTAGAAAAAAGGGTGGCTATGTTTGTCTTGAACTACATTATTTATAGATATGGGATACCCTCTTCAATTGTAACAGACAATGGGGGCCAATTTAAATACCAAGACATCGAAGACCTTTGCACACATTTTCAAATTACTCAAAATTGTTCTTCAATCTATTATTCTTAAGGTAATGGACAAGCTAAGGCATCTAAAAAGAACATTCTTAAAATCTTACATATGACTATGAGTAAGTTTTGTAGAGACTGGCATTTGCAACTAAATCCAACACTTTGGGCCTACAGAACAAGTATTAGAACACCAATAGGATCCACACCATTTTCTCTAGTCTATGGAATTGAGGTAGTATTACCTATTGAGGTAGAAATTCTATCCTTGTGGGTATCTCTATAAGGTCTTGTTACTGATGAACAATACCGCATTGATAGGGTGAATGCATTAGACTTACTTGATGAGCATAGGCAATAAGTGTTCGATCATCTGAAAGTGTACCAAAAATGCATGTCAAAAGGGTACAATAAAAAGGTAAAACCATAAAAATTTCAAGTGGGGGATCTCATTCTAAAAGAGAATCCTAAGAAGCAGCCAAATAAAGAGCAGAAAGGAAAGTTTGAACCCAACTAGCTGGGACCTTATGTCATACTTGCAGCTTTTGGGATTGGAGCTTATCAGTTAGCTATACCTGAGGGATATTTTGTTCCTAATCCCATTAATACTCTACATTTGAAGTGTTTCTACACTTGATATCTGGCTAGCAAATCCTGTGCAGTGAAAATCTCAAAAAATACAAAAAAAATTAGAAAATTGATCTTAAAGAAATCCAAAAATAGTGGAAAAAGTCCTGAAAAAAAGGTATCCTTGGTGAAAACCTGGTAAACAGGTGCCCTGATACTACAAAAAAAAAGAACAAAACTGAAAAAGAGAAAAGTGCCTTGATGAAAACCTAGCAACATGCATCTTGGTAGAAAAAATAAAACTCTTTGCCGAGTGGTGAAAACCTGGGAAATAGGTGTCACTCAAACTTTGTGCTCTATCTATCAATGCATTGATGATAATGATCCTTCATAATTGCACCTGTGCTATTTGGTGACTCTGATTCCTTACAAATTTCCTATCCTTTCTTTGGATGTGTTTGCATTTGTGTCTTAGGAATAGTCATTTTGTACTAGGGGCATCTTTGCTAACATGTTCAGTTTGCGTCTGCTAGGTCGTCCTAGGTTCATGTCTAGGATGGTTGGCCTCTTAAAATAGTATTTCTCAATACTTTCATAAAAATGTCACTGTCACAAACAAAGGTGTTTCTTTGACACCGCCTACCTATAATAGACATCACACTAGTGTTTCTCAACACTTTAATCATGAACTTTAAATGAACTAGTGTTTTTCAACACTTCAAATAAATAATGAACTAGTGTTTCTCAATACTTTAATCAACCAGTGTTCCTAAACACTACATTGTATTTCAATTGCTGACAAAGTTAATCTCATATACTTAGACATGAAAAAATATTTCTTAATTCCAAATTATAATTGATGAATCTCTACTATGCTTGAAAAATGAATCTATAGTATTTCTCAATACTACTTAAACACATAGTCTGATCTTGGTTTGATTATGAAGCTTTTATGTTCTCATGATGTTTCATACTAGGGGCATCTAAGCGGTTATGAATTTTATTTGATTGATTATCAATTGGTGATTTTTGTGTCTTCTGAGTTACTCCATGACATCTATTCAAAGACAAAGAGTCGAAAGGACAGGGGGAGTAACATTTTTTTGGTTTTCTGTGTATGGTGATTGTTCCAAATGATCCTAAAGATTTCACCTAACCTAGATGTTTATGGTAAGGGCTTCCAACATGAGTGGATAGCCGCATATATCTCGATCCTCATTATGTGTAAACTATGGTGAGGTTGAAATAATTTCCTTGTCTATTTTCTAAATCAGATTCTCACTAAGGTGTACGAAACATGATGTACCCAAGGATATGAATTTTCAAGGTTATTGTGGGTTACCTATCTTACATTACACTTGAACAGAACATG
The DNA here is from genome assembly GCA_018584345.1 of Thuja plicata. Classification (NCBI taxonomy): domain Eukaryota; kingdom Viridiplantae; phylum Streptophyta; class Pinopsida; order Cupressales; family Cupressaceae; genus Thuja; species Thuja plicata. The sequence goes on from MU225240.1 coordinate 13,209,739, forward strand.
ATTCTTAATATTAAAAGGATATAACTACCTTAATGTCCTAGTTTCTATTCCTTGATGCCTAAGTTTATTTATGACATTTCATTCAATACACATAATATTCATACTTTCATGATACCAGTGGGTATTAGTGACAGTTCTACTATCAGGTGGTGTCCGTTACAAAAATGCCCAATGATGATAAAATGCTACAATGTATACAAAGCAGTGACAGTCCTAAGAGTTTGCATGCAGATGCATTTATAGATTGCATGATTCATTTAAAAAGAAAAACATAAAGGACTTGAGCTTAAAATAATTTCTTGATTCATCCGAAATCCAAGTTATTTACATAATCAATATTACTGATATTAATGTCCTTGCATATCCATGACATACATTTTGCATTCATAAATGAGAAAGAGAAAATAAAAAAACAAAGCATTCAAGCATTTCATTTATTTCTACATCCTAAGTGCATCCATACATTTATTTGCATAAAGAAAATCTCAAAAACATTCATTTTCATATTTACTTAGTATCATTTGAAACTCATTTATATCAGTAATAAATCAAAGAGCATAAATGATATCATCACATATCTCATCTAACTCATCAAATAGTAATCACATTTTAATCAATCTAAACATCTCTCAAAGGAAGAGCACCCATGAACAAATCAAAATCGGGAACAACTATCTCAGATATATAGAATATGGAATAGATGAAAAATGTGGAGCTGTCTACAAAAGCATATCAGAGTAACAATGAGGAAGAAATATACATGTATTAGATATACAATGAATGATCTTAGAGGAATCCAAATATACAATATGATCTTAAAATATGTCAAATTGCAGAATCAAGACTGTCTTCCACCCTCTCCCTAATCTAGAAGAGGAGGAGGAGGTGGTACAAATGCAGCTGGTGGAGGCATAGCCCCCTCAGACTACTAAGCAATGCATGAATATGAAGGTGCTCTCTGACCCTATAGAACTGCAATATGATATAAACCAAAGCAATAATCTTCTCTTTGTCCCTAGTGAGTAGCTACTCAAGCCTGGGTATATCTCTCTACCCTGAGCATGTCACCCTGCCTGTCCCTCTCTGCTCTAAGACACTCAAGCTATGTGTCCCTATCTTCTCTAAGATGCTTGAGTTGTGCATCCTTGTCTGCAAGTAAGGCCTCTAATGTAGTGATCCTAGCTCTAAGATGCTCATGCTAACACTCACACTGTGTCAAATCATCACCATCTCTACCTGATCCTATACATGTTTCCTATCTTGAAGGTCTATCCTATGGCCTATCCTGCTAAGTGTCCTGCTGACACTGTCATTATCGATGCTGATCTTGAGTCAACATTGGACCTTGATCTCTCTAGGGAGAAATTAATCTAAGATGAATCTGCCTCCCACTTCTACTAGTGCGCTCTCCACTCCCTCCCATTGCACATCCACCCTTATCATCTCCATCACCACCATCATCTAGACCTTGTCCTTTGTCCGGAGGAGGGCGCCTCCCATCTTTCCTCCCACCATCTCTACCACCATCCCTCCCTCCATCTCATCTCTCTCTCTAAGCTCCCCCTCTACCTCTCATAGGAAAATCATCAGTGGGATCATAGTCTAATGGATTCTCTATCTGAGGAACTACCTCCTCAGAAGCTGTAAAATGTGGGAATGGATGTTGTAATATCTACACAAGATATCCATATGAGCATCCTGCATCTCCAACATCTATAAAAAGGTCACAAGCAACTGCAACCATATCTCTGATGGCATGATGAGCTATTTCACATACCAAACAAGTACCCCATAGTGGCTCCTGGTCACGAATACATGCATATAATGAAAAATCCTAGCATTTTCCCTGCACACGACTGTATTGTCTCATAGCCTGTGTCACAAGGAATTTATCAATAATATATCTAGTCCTACCAATCAAATACCTTCTCTGAAAGAAAAAAGGAATCTTTCACTTGTCAAAAATCCACTCCTCATAGTCAAGGTATGGTTTCCATACTACTACAGTCATATCATGAAAAATTTGGTGCCAATACTCTACCTTTCCTAGATGGGGCTGTTGAATTCAACCTGAGTACATGTAAACATACGGTTGCTGATCTAACTGCTACCTATCCACTATCGGCCGTGTAACTGTGATATGCTCTTAGGCCCAGATCTATAACACAAGGATCCCAATAGTCATGCTTCCTGAATACTAGTACACTATCTCATGAAACTCTCTATACATGTGAGCAAGAATGAAGCTACCCCATGCAAATCTACGTGTAGAAATGACCATTTGGTCTAACATGTCAACCCAACCAACCATGAATCCATGATGTCCTCAGTTAGGCATAAGGATTCCTCCAATCAAACCAGCTAAGTACACAGGAAGCCTATCATAATGATCACACATGTAATCCCACATGAGGTATTAATGAACTATCGTATCATCTCCAAAGAATCATCACGTTGTGGCAATGGCTATAATAGAAGTCGAATAAAATTGCACCTCTTGACCCATCACAAGAACTCTAAGAATACACCACACATCCTCAGGTATGACGAGCATCTCAGCAGTCGAGAGATGGAAGGTGTTGTGCTCATAATGTCACCTCTCAGCCAGAGCAGTCAACAACCCTCAATTTACCCTGATCTTAGGTAAATCTCTAAATGATAGTAATCCTACATGAGCAACTATCTCTACCTCGTCTTCGGTCAAAGATCTAGATAGAGAAAGGACATGACTAGGTTATGGTCCTTGAAATGACACAACCTAAAAAGGAACCTATTTAAAAGGATAGAAATTTCAGAAAATTTCAAATCAGTACTCTATCTAAGAAAACTAAACAAAAAATAATTAACTAAGTGAATTTGATGGTCAAAAGATGAAAAATAGTCAAACTTGGAAGAAAATTGAGTCTAAAACTAGAAATGACTCTGTTCCTATGGGGTGTGATCCCTTTTATAGGATGTAATCCATGATTTCTAAGATGAAATGGGGCATCCAGGAAGCGATCTTGTTTTAGTAGGATGCGGCGTGCGACCCTGTTCTCACAGGATGCGAAAACATTCAAATTCCTATCTTGATCTACCAAAAATGATGAAATTGCAAAAATAGGGTGTGATCTAGAAAATACTGGAAACAACATGAGATTTTCAGGAAAAATAGGATGCAAAACTAGATTAACCAGGTGTGCTCTTGAATATGGGAAATGATTCAAAGCAAAATTGACTATAACTACTAAAAAATGCATAAAACTGGAAATTGAAAATTTGACAAGGTAGTTTTTTAGGTACTTACCAGAGGTGGGTAGTCATCTTCACATTGATTTCATTGGTCAAGCTCAAAATGATGCTTCTCCATGGGGACCACCATCTTCTCTCTAGAGCTCTCTAAATTACCAAGGATAAAAGTGAAAATGAATGGGTAAAAAGTGAATTTTGAGATATATATTTGACTTTTTGAGCTATTTAGGAGCTCCAAAACTCCTCCCAAACAATTGAAACTCATTTTATTCTCTTTCTAATCAATCAGGAACAAAATTGAATGCATAGACACTATTTTACATAGCACAAAAAAAATTTAATGAAAGTTCTCAAAAATGCAGAATTGATCCATATGTTTTGAAAATGATTCGCAAGCTTTACACAATTAGCTTTCTAGGTTCTATATCATCAAATTGCACATTATTCATCAAAATCTTGGTTCAACATCATTTTATCAAACTCAAAGCTCACATTTTAACATGATTAACTTGGTAACATTATGTTTTCTCTTAACACACCTTTGCTTTTCCACTTCTTCTAAATTGATTCTTTCTCAATTCAATCGACCAGTTCAAGTGATATATCATTATAAAGAGGGATTTATTATTTTTCCTTTGATTTCATTCCTAAAAGGGCATGATCACTCATAAATCAATCAAATTCTTTCTCAAAACAAAATTAAAATGACTTCATCATCAAAAGACTAAAGGCATGACAGTTCCTTGATTAAGTTAGGACTGTTGGATTGAAGGCTTCAGTTCTCACAAGATGGATATCTTATGTCTACTTCTTCTCAGATTCTTATTAAGCTCTTGGAAGCTTTGTACTAGCCTTCATTTGATATTTTTTGGAGTCGATATTATCAATTTTTAGACGACAACCAAGTTTAGAATTGGTATTTTTAAGATCTTTGCTTATTGACCTTTTTTCGATCAAGTTCAAAGTCAATTATATTAGTCTTAGTTCAATCAAGTGTGAGAATAATCTCATCATACATTTCATTTGATCAAGTGCAAAATTCTCAAACTTTCTGAAGTCAACATCAAAACTTTCTTTGAATCAACGCGCTGCTTGCACATCAATTCAAAGAGGGGAAAATGTAACCACCCTAATTTGGTTTGCTCTGTCCATAGACCCTATTTGCCCTAAGTGTGATCATACTCCTAATTATTTCAAGATAATTATTCAATTTATTGGCATAATTCATTTAAATCAAATTTAATCTCCTAAGTGATTTAATCATTAAATTATATTAATTGCCTTAGCCAATTAAATCAAAACAATTCAATTCAATCAAAAAAAATAAAAAACATGGCTAAAGTAATTAATTAAAAGGAATTAAATAAATCCTAAATTACATTTATATTTGAAAAAAAGGAAATTCAAATCCCTAACCAATGGGATTTAAATCACTTGGATCACCTCACATGGATCACCAAAGATTCAATCTCCACCTCTCTTCCACTTTCAATCCTAACCTCTCATTCACCAAATTCTTCTATAAATAGAATGAATTTTAAGTTCAATTGGTCCCTAATTTGAGATTTCAATTTGGAAAATTATGTTGCTCTTATTTTCATAGATATTCATGCATTTTAGCTCAATCTTTCATTGCATTGTTATAATCTTTCATTTTAGAGCTTAAAATGAACATTTCTTGAGCATTTAGAGTAATTTCATTTGAATCTTACATTGTAAGTTGTATATTTCACTGATAAATGCATAATCTAAGGGAAATTATAGAATTATTCACACTCTTCTTAGATAGGAAGAAAGAGGTCAATTTTAGTGATTGGTATGCTTTCTAACTCTTTCTTTTCACTAATATAATGACTTATTGAAGTGTTGTGTTGAAGACAATAGTTACACAAATAGCACACCACAAAACTTAGACTTGCAAATGTTCAGATCTATTGTAAGCTCATAATACATTTCTGATCAATGTTTCCCTTCAATACCTTTGCTCCACTTCTTCCTGCTTGGTGATTTTGTGCTTCTTTGTTACTCAATGTCCGCATAAATATTAGCTTTGTTCTTGATGCAGGAGCATCTTGGGTCATTGGCAATCCTGCACAACCAAAAAAAAGATGTTTACTTTAGTTCTTTAGTTTGTCCTCTGTCACTCAAGTTCTATTTCTCAGTCATGCTTTACCGATGGGTTTCAATGATGTCCTTGCTGATAGGTTTTCTGATGCTCAGGTATACTTTACCGATGGTTTCTGATTTGCAGTGTTCATCTTCCCGAGATGCTTATTTTGGAAGTTGGATCTTTGGCCGACTTCCTCAGTTAATTACTATGGCTTAATTTATTTGGGATCTCTCATTGGGATCTATGTAGACCTAAATCTGGGTCTCCCTTATGTATTTGAGTGCCGGCCTCTTGTGGTGGAATCTTGTATTTATTTAGTTGTATGTTCTTAGTTTAGGTATCAATTCTTAGAGAAAGAAAGGAAATGTTTAGATATTGAGATCGAAGTTATGTGGTCTCTGTTGTGTGAAAATCTTATTGTAATTAATTGAATAAATGGCCAAAAATGGGAAGGCCTTACAACCTTGCATGTAATGATTTTGATCAAGTTAATATAAAGGTATCTAGTGTTTTCTTCTCTCACTATGTTGTTTGGCTTCTGCATTATGTCTGCAAGCTAGTTTGGTAGTTGGGTGAGCCTAAGGCCCCTCCTACTGGCTATCCTTGCATCAAGTGGTATTAGAGCATGGTGATATCTAGTTCCTTCTTGAAACCCTAACCCTAGTTGGTATTTTTGTGGGGTAGCAGATTGCAATCTGACCTACAATTGCAGAGGGATTCAAGATGCTTCGTGGGAGAGAAAATCTAGATCTAGGTCTAGTTGATATGCTTAGACAAATGAATACTAGATTGGAAGCTGTTGAGACATCCCAATGTAGAGGAAGACATCTTGATGATGTTAGTGATGATGAAATTGAAGAGTTTCAAGGTGAAGCTGCACCTGCACCATTGATGAATCAGGAAGAAGAGCGATTCCTGAGAGCTTTGACAAGTTTGAAATCCACACCTCAGTTTAATCCTCCGGAGTATAGTGGAAAATTGGATTATGATAAATTAATTGACTGGTTAATAGAGATGGAAAAGTATTTTGAATATGAAAATATGGTAGAGGATAAGAAGGTGAAGATTGCAAGAAAAAAATTGAAAGGTCATGCATCCCTATGGTGGGAACATCTGCAATTGGATCAAAAGAAGAAAGGTAAAGACAAAATCAAGGTATGGGATAAGATGGTAAACAAATTGAAAGGAAAGTTTGTACCTTTTGATTACCAAATTAACCTAATCTAGTGAATACAAAGTCTGAAGTAGAAAGACAAATCAGTAAAAGACTATACTGAAGAATTCTACAGATTGGAGATCAGATTTGGACATGTTGAGGATGAAGTGGAGAGAGTTATAAGATACTTGAATGGCTTGAGAAGTTCCATACAAGATGAGATCAGTTTGGTCAAGATTGAAGGCATTGAGGAGGCATACCAATTTTCCCTAAAAGCTGAGGAAAATTTGAACAGAAGATATAAACAAAGACAAAGAAATAGAGGAGGTAGATTTCCTAGAGGAAGAGGTAGATCTCATGGTGAGAACAGTAGATCTGAACTAGACAAGTCAAATTCAGACACAACTCAAGACAAAGGAAAGACTGAATGGAAAGGTGGAAATTCATACCAAGGAAGAGGTAATTACTCTAGAGGTGGTTATACAAGAAAAGGATTCCAAGTTACTTGTTACAATTGTGGTGAAGAAGGACATAAATATTTTAAATTTACACATGCAAGCAAAAAAGGTAGTAGTAGCAAAAATGCATTGGCACAAGAGGAGTCACCAAACGAAGCTGAGAAGAAGGAAATTTCATGATCCAAAGGATACTATGGAGTGAGAAGAATAAGCAAGATCTGATCAAGAAAAGTTTGTTCAAGACCAAATGTAGAGTTGCAGATAAAGTTTGGAAAGTGGTTGTTGATAGTGGAAGCTCAGAGAATCTCGCATCTGAGAAAATGGTTGCAAATTTACAGTTGGAGAGGATGAAACATCCAAATCCCTATAAGATCTCATGGATCAAGGATGATCATACATTAATGGTGAGTGAACAATGTTTTATGAATCTGAAAATTGGAAAGTATTATGATAAGGTGTTGTGTGATATTATGCCTATGGATTTTTGTCATATTTTTTGGGTAGACCTTGGCAATATGATAGACATACTATACATGATGGAAGATTGAATAGATGCTCTATTTGAGTTGATGGTATGAAGCTAGTTTTGTTACCTTTGGTTGAAGAATTTGTTGGTGAGATATGTACCTCTGTGAAATTTTGTCTTATGGAAGGTAGATAGGTTGTTAAAGATTTGAAAAGAAATGATATTTGTTATGCTTTGATTCCTAACAAACCAAGTAAGAATACAAAAGATGACATTCCTGTAGAAGTTGGAAAGTTACTAACTAAGTACAAGGAGATAATTTCAGATAATGTACCTGATGTTTTTCCACCAATAAGAGATATCAGTCATTATATGGATCTGATTCCGGGAGCTAGTTTACCAAAAAAAGCACCACATCAGTTAACACCTACCAAAAATGAAGAGCTTAATCGATGAGTTCATGAATTATTGAACAAAGGCTTGAGTTGAGAAAGTTTGAGTCTATGTGTAGTACCTACTATGTTTTCACCTAAGAAGAATGGAGAATGGAGAATGTGCACTGATTCCAGAGCAATTAATAAGATCATAGTAAAGTATAGGTTTCCTATACCAAGAATGCATGACACAATGGATTGTTTGAGTGGAGCAAGATATTTTACCAAAATTGATTTGAAGAGTGGATATCATCAGATTAGAATCAGAGAAGGAGATGAATGGGAGACTTCTTTCAAGACAAAGGAAGGTTTGTATGAGTGATTGGTTATGCCCTTTGGTTTAAGTAATGCACCAAGTACATTTATGAGACTAATGAATGAAGTTCTGAAGAAATTATTAAATAAGTGTGTGATTGTATACTTGGATGATATTCTGATATTTAGTAAGACTAGAAAAGAGAATTTGATGCATATAATGTAAGTGTTACAGAGATTAAAAGAAGAAAAGTTGCTGATAAATCTGAAGAAGTGTTCCTTCATGATATAAGAGCTTGTCTATTTGGGATTTGTGATTTCAGCTGATGGTTTGAAGATGGATCAAGAAAATTTTGAGGCTATACTGAGTTGGTCTACACCTAAAAATATCACTGAGGTAAGATCATCTCATGGATTGGTAAGTTTTTACAGGAAGTTTATCAGAAACTTTAGTTCTATTTGTAATGCTATGAATAAGACAATGAGGGGAGACAAAAGAGAATTCAAATGGCCACATGGAGATGATAAGAGTTTTAAAGCTTTAAAGCTGAAGGTTGCTAAATTACCTGTGTTAGCCTTACCAGATTTCAATAAGGTATTTCAAGTTGAATGTGGTGCAAGTGGAAGTGCAATTGGAGCTGTGTTAACTCAAGAATTTAAAAATCTTGATTTCTTTAGTGAAAATTTAAATGATGCAAAAATCAAATATTCTATCTATGATCAAGAGTTCTATTCTATTCTTGCAAGCTATGAAGAAGTGGATACATTATTTGATGCCAAACAAATTTGTGTTGTATACTGATCATAAGGATTTACAATATTTGGGTAGTCAAAATAAGTTGAATCAGAGACATATAAAATGGGTAGAGTGTTTGCAGAGCTTTACATTTGTGATTAAGCATAAGAGTGGAGTTTCTAACTAAGTCGTTGATGCATTGAGTAGAAGAAGATCTTTGTTGACTAAAATGAGAATTGAAGTTCTTGGTTTTGATGACATGAAGAATTTGTATGAAAGTGATCCTGATTTTTCAGAGTAGTGGAGAGTGTGCAGAGCACCTAATTCAAATCAAACAAGTAATTAGGAAGACCATTTCATTCAGGAAGATATTTTGTTCAAAGGTATTCAATTGTGTATACCAAGAGGACCAATTAGAACTAATTTGATTAAAGAGAAACATAGTAGTGGATTGGCTAGACACTTTGGTATTGATAAAACATTGAGTTTTCTAAAGGAGAGGTATTTTTGGCCTCAGTTGTATAAGGATGTTTAGAAATTTGTAAGCTTTGGATTTTGTCAAGTTGCAAAGGGAGTAAGTCAAAATACTAGTTTGTATACACCAATTACTATTCCTGAGAAACCTTGGAGTGATATCAACATGGATTTTTTTCTTGGATTACCTAGGACAGCAAGAGGTAATGATTCTATATTTGTTTTTTTGGATAAATTTTCTAAGATGATAAATTCCATACCATGTAAGATAACATAAGATGCAATACACATAGAATATTTTTTCTTTAAGGTAATTTTCAGATTACATGGATTACCGAAGAGTATCATCTCTGACCGAGACAATAAGTTTGTTAGATATTTTTGGAGAGCACTTTGGAAGAAGTTGGATACTAAGTTGAAGTTTAGTTCTACATTTCATCCATATAATAATGGAAAAATAGAGGTTGTAAACTAAATTTTGGTTAATTTGTTGAGATGCTTAGTTGGAGACACACTAGATAATTTGGATTTGATGTCGGCACAAGTAGAGTTTGCATACAATAGTTTAGTAAACATAAGTACTGGAAAGAAAAATTTTGAGATTGCTCATGGCACACAACCAAGAGGTATATCAGATTGAGAGATATTGTTGGAGAAGAGAAAAGAAGTGCTGAAGCAGAAGAATTTGCAAAATCTATGAAGACATTGCATGAAGATGTGAAATAAAAGCTGGAGAAAAGTAATTAGAAATACAAAGACAATGCAGATAGATCAAGAAGACATAAAATGTTTGAAGTTGGTTATGTAGTGATGGTTCATCTAAAGAAAGGAAGATTTTCTATTGGAACATGTGGTAAATTGAAGATGAAGAAATTTGGTCCTTGCCAAATATCGAGAAGATTTGATAGTGGAAATGCTTATGAAGTTGAATTACCTGATGACATGGATATATCACCTATACTCAATATTTTAGACTTATATGAATATCATGAACCTGATGAAGAAGTGACAATACCAAGTGATTATCCTAAGAAGTAGATAAAGGAAGTTGAAAAGATTCTAAAATAGAGAATTGGTAGAAGTACAAGAGGAAAGGAATACATGGAGTATCTGGTAAAGTGGAAGAATAGACCGATTGAGGACTCATCTTGGATTTCTCAATCTAAGTTAGATTCATTTTAGGTTGGACCTGACACATTATTTAGAGAATATTTCTTGTAACCCTAGGTGTTTGATGTAGGAGCATCTTGGGTCATTGGCAATCTTGCACAACCCAAAAAAAAATGTTTACTTTAGTTCTTTAGTTTGTTTTCTGTCGCTCAGGTTGTGTTGCTCGGGCATGTTTTTCTTCTATTTCTCAGTCATGCTTTATTGATGGGTTTTGGTGATGTCCTTATAGATAGGTTTTCTGATTCTTGGGTATGCTTTACCGACGGTTGCTAATTTTTGGTGTTCATCTTCCCAAGATGCTTATTTTGGAAGTTGGTTCTTTGGCTGACTTCTTTAGTTAACTCTGATGGCTTAATTGATTTGGGATATCTCATTGGGATCCATGTTGAGCTAAATTTGGGTCTCCCTTATGGATTTGAGTGCCAACCTCTTATGGAGGACTCTTGTATATATTTGGTTGTATGTTCTTAGTTTAGGTATCAATTCTTAGAGCAAGAAAGGAAATGTTTAGATATTGAGATCGAAGGTCTATGATCTCTGTTGTATGAAAATCTTTTTTTAATTCATTGAATATATGGCCGAAATTGGGAAGGCCTTACATCATGGCATGTAATGATTTTGATCAAGTTAATGTAAAAGGATCTCTGTGTTTTCTTCTCTCATTGTGTTGTTTGGCTTCCATATTGTGTCTGCAAGCTATTTTGGTACTTGGGTGAGCCTTAGGCCCCTCCTACTGGCCCTCCTTGCGTCAGTTCTTCATCTTGTTTGATTAGGACTGTATGAATATATTTTTTTCACCATTTTCTCTTCTCAACATATTCTTCTCTATTCACCCCTAATTCATAATAAATTAGCTTGTCTCTTTATAGACATGATTTCACAATTTCTAGACCTTTTTATTTCTTGTTCTTGATGTGATCCACAAATCTCTCCATTCTTTCTTTAAAGCTTGATTTAGTTTTATCCCACAAATTTCTCCTTGACAACTGGAAGTTAATTAACTTTAAAACTCTAGCTTATCTCTAGCTTTTAACTTGTCAATGAAAATAATGTAATCAGCCTGTTAAATCCATTTTTAGCTCCTGCCATCTAAGTCTTTTTTCATTTCTAAACTTCAATTCTAAACTTTAGTTCCATTGGGGTTGTCTATCTGTCAGGGTTGTCTTTCCGTCGGGCAACATTGTGACTTTTATTTCTGCTTGGGTATCACTATGGTTTTTCTTGATAATTCCTACTTGGGTTTCTTGCTCAGGTATCACTGTGACTCTTTTTTTATGGGTTCTCTATCCGTCAGTGTGCACTATCCATCGATGGTTTTTGTCACTTGGTGAATACTGAAATTTTATGCATTATTGATAACATAACCTTTATTTCTTTGGTTCTTTGAAGTCTTTGACAATATTGTATATAACCAATCAGATTATATCATGTTGACATCAATGACAATATAATACATGAACTAATTTAATGTCTTGCATTAAATTTTTGCATCTTAGTGATCATCAACTTAAAACCTTCAAGCGTTCAATCAGTTATAGTTCATTAATCACTTGAGAGAAAAGATCATATAATGGAAAGGTATAAGCTTGATAAGAATATTGAGAATCAGAAGTTGGAGATACATATTTTCTTTGAGAAATACAAAGAAGAAAGAAACAAGATGAAAGAATTATTGGCTGAAAGAAAAGTTGTAGAATCTTGCTACAATGAAACCAACTATCATGAAGAAGAGATACTTGATTTATTTGATTCATCAGGATCTGCATTTGGCAATACATCTGACACATCTAAAGGAAACATTACAAGTTGGAATGAAATCAATCAACATCTTACTAAACAAGTAAAGGTACTACAAATCAGTCAAGAGGCACAAATGGTAAGAATGATCGATGTTATGAATAATGCTAGACAAGCTGAACAAAAAAGAACATTAACTATTGATGATAGGAGAAAGATCATTGAAAAGATGCAAGAGAAAGAAACTGAGATACAAAGACTAACATAACATTACCATGAGAGCACCAATCAAATAGTTCTTATGAGTCATGAGGCCAACCAAGTGAGCATAGAACTTAATGAGAAATTGGAAGCTATTGGTTAAATAAGAGAATAAAATGAGAAACTAAACCGTGAAGTGAGGATTTAGCAACAACATAATGATATGATCAAGAAAGCTGAAGAAAGTACAAAAAGAATGGATGATTTTCTAAATGGACAAAGAAGACTAAAAAACAATACCAGTTTAGGGTATACAGATCATGGAGAATCATCAAAACAAGATGATCAAAGAGATGTATACAAAAATCCAAGACCAAGGAAGTAGTCATGCAATCACTATGGAAAACCATGCCACATATCAAATTTTTGTAGGAGAAAAGCTAAAGGTATTCCTAAATCTACTTCTACATTCATAGGTAATTGTTATAACTGTAACAAGCATGGACACAAAGCACATGAATGAAAATATAAGTTGAAAAAACCAAAGAAGGAATCCTCCACGAAAAAATATTGTCCTACTTGCAAAATGCATGGCCACACATCTCATGAATGTAGAAAAAATAAAAAGCAAGTATGGAAACCTAAAGAGAAAGAAAATACTTACAAACCAAGAAGATTCAGTAACTGATATGTTTGGGATTACAACACATGGGTAAATTGCACCGCATGTGCTAGATATGGACACATATCTGCTAATTGCATGAGGAAATGAATATGAAGATCAAGGAACTAGACTAAATCTAGAATGACATGCTTACACTATCATAAGGTCGGTCACCTAAGAAAGGATTGCAGATACCCAGTGATAGAGTCTAGCACTTTTGAAAATGGAAACACTATTGAAGATATTAGGAGAATGAGAAATCAAATATGGAGGAAAGCTTCAAGAAAAGATGATGCTAGACCAAGTACCATAGTTGGTGACACCTCATCCACTAGATTAGGTGATTCCACCACCCCCGCCTAAGAAATACAAGTAATTATAGAACTGCACTATGCAAAGACATACTTTACATCAGTTCCATTATTCATTGATAATATGCCAAATTAGCACGAATGGAGATGCACTATGGTATTACTTGTTATTATTTTTTGAATCCAGTCTCGTTAGTCAATACATACCTAGCATCGTCGGTGTGCATATGAAAAACAACCAAGTTGTCAATATAAACTGAGAATCATCAGTAAACATGTGAAAGACAATCAAGTCTTCACTGCATACCAAGCACCGTTGGTGAACATGTGAAAAGTACAACTATGTTTTCACTTACCCCAAGCATTGTATACTCATTGAGGATGAAGACTTTGGTATAATACCCGAGCATCTTTGTTTCATCAACTGAGTGGTAGCTGAAGAATTCAATGCACTACTTAGGCTATTTTCTATAAATAGGGCAACAAAGAGCTCATTCATTCACCAAGTGAAAATAGCATAATGAAGAAGAGCGACTAAGAGTGACAAGATTGAAGAATGATTCACAATAGATTGAAAGGCTACCTTGATAGATTTCAACCATCTACAGTGAAGATCAAGTGAGTATCTAGACTCACCAAGCACACACTTCATTTGCAAAGAAGCCCTAATTTCATGAATAATGGAAACTACCTCGCGAGTCTCAAATATCAAGAACACAAAGGACAATAAGATCAACCTAATTACGAATACAACCTGTGAGGAGACTAACTATAAGTTTTTCCCTAAGGTTGCTACTCAACCCGACAAAAAGGGAGAGTTTTCAAGTATCCCTCCTAGGGTTTTTCTGGTTGAAGATATCCGCACATACATCCACTGGAAGTTTGCAGAGATCAAATATCTTGAGATTGAAGAAGCTTACTAGAAGTTATTCATAGACAGAAACCTGAAAGATGAAAACAAGTGCATTGAGATGAAAGGGTTAACCAATGCCCTACTATTCCTGAGAGAGTTCAAGAATGAAAGGATACACATTGTACTTAGCCAGGTACATGATAGAAAAATGTGGTTGGATGAACCAAAACCAATCACAAAGGATGTGATTCATGTTGTAACTATTTATCTAATAGCCGACAAGGCTAAAGCCCTAAAACACCCTTCATGCTTTGAAATTGAAGAACTAACTGGAGTTGAGTGGGACAACAAAGGGTTGAAACTCAATACAATCACTGACCCCGAGATGAAATTTAGTGCATGTGTGATTGGGTACAAGATATTCCAAGCTAGCAAAATGAACAACATAGTATGTGGAGTAGTTGACACTGTCTATAATATTGTGGAGAAGGGACTTCAACTAGACTTATCCGAGCTTGTACTTTAGCAACTAGAATAAAACATGAGGAAAAATAGATCAACGAGATCTAATTCATGTAAGTTTGGTTCACTCCTTATCTGCACATTCTTTTATTTTTAGAATTTCTTCCCTTATGTCGGTAATGTCACTTGGGACACAACCCGACCAATAATTGCATAAATTAGTGAATTTATTAAGTCACTAGGGGATAACTTCACATCTATAATGGATGCATACTTCACCAGTTTCAAGGATAGAATGCATAAGAGAATGAGAATCCCTGCACAAATGGTTGAATAATACAAAGATGACATATGTTTCATAGTGGACACCGATAAAACACTTATCAAACCAATTGTAACAAGAACAACATGGTTGCCACCATTGGAGTATAAGATCAACATTGTTTAGGCTACAAAGGCTATTGAAGCCTTACTAAATGAACCAGTGGACAAAGTATTGAGTAGATTTGGCACATATGAGGAAACCAAGTCTAGAATAAAGACTGGCTTAGTAGTGAAGAAGATAGACTGAAAGAAGACAAAAATAATAAATACTCTTCAAAAGAAGCTTTCGGTAAATGATGAAGAGTTGGAAAAATATGTCACCAAGGGACAGTCACCCATCCATGAAGGAAAAGAGTTAAGTGACTCCGATTCTATTGAATTAGATGCACCAATAGCCAAGAAAAAAAGAACTACTGAAGTAACGGCTGCATCAAGAACTAGGAATAAGACTACAAAAGAGGTAGACTCACCACCAGTAAAGAAAGGTACTATGAGGACTTATCAGAAAAGAAAGCCTCAAACTAGGAAATCAGCACCGAGGCAAAGAAGGAGATATATAAGAGGAAAAGAAGAAAAGGATGATACTTCCAGGGATGAAAGAGAAAAAAGGATCAAAGCATAAAAGGCCAAGATACCTAAGACAATTGATGAAGTTGTAGATTCAATCATCAACATAGGCAACTTATCACATCACAAGATTAGACAATGGTTAACCTTGTTTCCCAAGAATCCGAATAAGATAGAAGATGCCATAATTAAGGAAATGGTTAAATATAAGTATGTACCTATACAATTCAACAATAATATTCCACAAGATCTCAATGAAAAAATATCAGCAAGATGGACATATTCCTTGCACATAGAGAAACGAATGAGGGAAATATCCCTAGTTACATTCATGCCACCCAAGTCAACAGTTGAAGAAATTGATTCAACAATGAAGGAGCATGCAAAGAAATTTTTTGCAAAGATGAGAGAATAAAAAGTACTACATGGCAGATTAGAAGACATTGACAAAGAAAGCAATGAGATTTGGAATGAAATCTTCAATCCACTAGAGCAGGTACTAGCTCTAACCGAGACACCTTACTATGAGGAGAAGGAGGCCACACTGAGCCTTGAGAAAATTTTCATCAATGATATTGAGGATGTCAATCCAGTTGATTTGAGAATAGAGGAAAGTAAGGCCATGGATGATGTACCTCAAATATTACAATCATTAGGGGATACACAAGACATCACTATAAAAGATATAACTAATATTAATTTTGATTATGATCCCAAGAATGATGAAGATGTAAATGTTGCCACCAAGCAAACAAAGGAAAAGGAGACAATGAATGTTGCATAGGAAAATGTACTAGGTCACATGCCTTTATTGATACAAGCTATCAATATAATAATAAAAGAAAAGGAGAAAATACCTGAGCTTGATGCAAGCATACCTAAGGAAAAAGGTGATGAACATGGGGAGCAAAATGATACAAATGAAGAGAAGAAAGAAACAAGTGTAGAGGATAAACTGAGTGGTGCCACTTCCAATAATATTGAAGAGGTAAACAAGGCTGCAAATAAAGACAATGTTGATGTAGAGACGTCTACAACTGACCAATAGGTTCATACCAAGAAGCATACAAAAGGAACTACACCTCCCAGGCATTCACTAGAATCAAAAGAGATAGAGAAGGATCTTGCTATAATCCTTCATTCCCCTGCTTCTCGCACCATTCCAAAGAAGAAGAAGAAGAGTAAAGCACCGGTCACACTTGAAGAAATAATAGATATACCTGACTATGATCCAAGAACACTGTATCATGACTCACTGGACAAGTATAGAGAACTATGCAAAAGAAAGACAATATAGGACAAGCTTAAGAAGGAGTACAAAAATTCACAATTCCTAGGTACAACAAATGAAATCCTATTGTAGATAGTTCCTGACATAGAGATTGATCAAAATGCACCCATCCTTGATCAACTAGTAGTTCTGACCAAGGCCATAACATCATAGAATGTAGAAGCTGACAAGGTCATTAAGGAACATGCACAAGAGAATTGTCACTACAAGCTCATAGAGAAGATCAGCCAAGAAGTGGCAGAAAACAAGGTAAAACTTTCTAAGCTAGTAACTACATTGGAACCAATAATATCAGAAGTAGTTAACTTAGTTCAAAAGTTGTGCACACTAGAGAATTTCACTACCAAGGATAGTGAAAAGATAGCTTAAATAGATGAAGATCTTAAAGCTAGTGCACAAAGTCTCACAACCGAGGAAAATGCATTCCAATTGCATAATGAGAAGATTGTAGAATCAAAATGGTTGAGACTTGAAATAAAAAAGGCTGAAAGAAAAATTAGAGATGAGGTAACTGAGCTTCAAGCTATGTTAATACCGAATCTCACATTATTGTTGAAACATGTGACTTTGGTAAAAACAGTAATTGCCACCCCAGAGATGTCAGTCAGCGAGAGTATCTATGACATGCACGCCAAAATCACTTTGGAGCACATGACCCTCGAGCACCTCAAGGAGGAATGGGAGAAGCAGATGGAAGAGATTCAAAAATCCCATTCCTACATATTTGACAAGCTATAAGTACTACAACTTTGTCATTATTTTCAAAAAAGGGGGAAAATATATGTATACATTACAAAGGTGGAAAATGTATATAGTATACATTACAAAGGGGGAAAATGTATATAGTATACATTAAAAATGGGAAAAATGTATATACCTTATGAAGGGGGAAAAAATATCAAAGGCCAAAGAGGGAAATACACAAAGGAGGAAACATGTACATACACTATACCGAGGCATGCACATAGGGGGAGTCATTGACAAGGTAAACACTTGGTGTATATACTAAATATACCAGTTTGCACATATCAATTTTTGATACTAATGCGAAAGGGGAAGATTGATAATCCTTAAAGGATCATAAGTTGTCATTAGTATACAAGGAAATAGTTTTTGAACCATTGGTTACATGATCATCACTGAGTGACAACATTCAGTTAAGCACAAAGGTCACCGAAACAGTCAAGCACAGAGGTCACCGAAAATGTCTTAGCATGGTGATCACCAAAATCAGTGAACACCGATAGTACTATTATAGACAGATAGTTCAAAGAGTAAACTAAGAGAAAAGTTCATAGAGTAACCCGAGAGCATAGTCCACAGAGTAACCCAGCACCAGTTTACCTAGAGGGTTTATTCTTGAGAAAAGTGGAACTGAGATACATGTCAGCTAAATCACTTTAGTTTTAAATTAGCTTTATGATTATCTATAAAACCATTTCTTGAGGATCAAGAAAAGCATAAGTAATATTTTTAATCAGTCTAATTGATTGTAAACATGCAAAATAGGATATCAAGGTCAAGTTGTAAACCTTTGATCATAGAGTTTTTCTTGTAAAGCATGAAACCTAATTAGGTCAAAACCTTTATATATATAGATGTATAATCATTCAAGAACATAATGATTGTAGCTGGAGAAGACATCTATTGATTAGACAGAGAGTTTCATGCAGAAGAACAAATAATTAAGAATTTAGTTATGAAGAACTAGATTCAAGGATATCGAGAAGAACAAAGGTATTATCCATCACAACAAGGTGATATTGTTTTTGCGAGCTTAATGGATCTATTTTCAGTAATTCAAGATTGCAAGTTATCAGGTCATAAGTATTTTTATCTACTCTCTAACAATTGTAGAAAATAGAATAAATCCTTCAAGAAGGTGGACTTAACAGTCTTATTGTAAATCTCTTAATTGAGTGCACACACACATTATGTTGCTAAAATATCTTAACCGAGTAGACTTAACAAGACTAACATGTTACTCCTAACAGGGTAAGATCATCAGAAGTGATCACAACTTGTATAATTAACTGACACCTTCCATTCTACAGATAGTGAAGCTTTGTGGGTTTCATCCCCACCAAATTTTTTACCTTCTAACAGGGGTTTTCTACATTACCAATTCTTGTGTCATGTGTAACTAAGTTTCATGAATGTTTCTATGATTGTTTACATGCACTTACATTGATGTTATGATATGTTATGACATATATACACATAGATATGTTTGTATACACACACACACACACACACACACACACACATATATATATATATACACACATGTATATATATACATATGTGCATATATATATATATATACATATGTATGTATATATATATGTATGTATATATATATATGTATGTATATATATATGTATATACATATACATACACACACACACACATATTAAAGGAATGTGTTTTTTTTAATAGAAAGAAAAGTAAAATATTTTTTATTATAAAAAAAGAAATAAAAAAAATTAAATGTTTGAATTAGAGGGTGACGGGCCCTCAACCCTAACCCCTCACTGCC
The DNA here is from genome assembly GCA_018584345.1 of Thuja plicata. Lineage (NCBI taxonomy): Eukaryota > Viridiplantae > Streptophyta > Pinopsida > Cupressales > Cupressaceae > Thuja > Thuja plicata. The sequence goes on from MU225240.1 coordinate 13,229,178, forward strand.
CGCACAACAGGGCACTGCAGTCAGCAGTACCACTACCGGATGACAAGGTATTGTCATCGGCAGTACCACTACCGACTTGGTAGTGGGATCTCTGTCAGTGACCCTTAAAAAGGGTGCATAACATGGGAAAGGGGGAAGTGGTGGAACCAACCCCCCCAATGTGTATATATATATTATTTTAAGTTTTTTATTTAGTTTAATTTAATTAAAAAATTTAAATTATTAAATTTATTAATATTTAATATTATTAATATATGTAATACTTCATTAATATTAATGTTATATATTATATATATTAAGTAGTATTATTTTATTAAATTATTATTAAATTTCATGAATTATTGTCGTTTAATATTAATAATAATTAAATTATTATTAATATTTGTTTAAATATTTTTATATTAAATTAATGATAATTAATATAATTTTGATTTTCATTTAGTTAATATTTGTAGTCGGGATTTGATTCTTCTTTGTATATACTTAGGTGTATATTAATTTTGGTAAATTAAATATTTTAAAGAGATATTTGCTTCAACCAATTGTTGTTTCATTATATTGATTTAGTATAATTAATCCAGTATTGGGGTGATTTGTAAATAATGTTAGTGTGCTTGGATTTGGTGAAAATGTTTAAATTGAGTAGTTAAGATGACCTTAGGATTTGTACACCAGAGGCTTTGGGGCTTAATTTTTTTCTATGGTGTCATTTGTGTTTCAACGTATGTACTTTAATGTTGATTTTGGTCTCGGTCATATCTATCTAAGCTTGTTGTAGTGTTGAGTTCTTTTGCATGTCATTCATACTTTAGAGAGCATTTTTGTGATGACCATAGTTACATGAGATCCAATATGTTCCTATATGGACAGGAACCAGATTTGAGTTATACTCTATCATTGTGATGTTTATGTGATCTTTGAACCTAGAGAAGGTTGTCTAGGTGCATAAGAGGGAAGTGTCTTCCAATGGAGACCAGGGCCCACAAGTGGCTTACCAAGGAAACTCATTGTAAGTAACTTAATAAAATTCTCTAGGTTAATTTTAGTAAGACAATAGTGTGCCTCACCCATGCCTAGAGTGATAGTACATGCTAAGGATGTGAGTGGGAGATTATGCTTGTATGCCGAAGGGGCATAAGGATATGCCATTATTATATGATGAATCTTCCCTATATGCATCCTAGGTTTCCTACATGCATCTGGTGCCTCTAGTAATGTTTAGACCCTTATCGAGATAGAGATTTTCTACGATAATCATGTTGATAGCTATTTTTTTGGTCCAGTATATACTAGCATCATTCCTTCTTATTGTTTACCCATGTGTGTGGGGATAATGTTATCTCCCTAGTATGATGGGAATGGACCTTTGAGTTCCACATGATCGGGTGGTAGTGATTCTTCCACCATTGAGATTTGATGTTCATGTTCATTCTTGATTGATCCTTGTTGCACTTTTATCTTCTTATTCTTCTAGAGACTTGTTATTTATATTGATGACGTATATTGTACCAATTTGTATATTGGCTTACATAAATTCTAGAGATTTGATGTATTTTTATTCATTGTTGCATACCTTGTGACTTGTGCAGTCTATGTTGATTCATTATGTATACCTTGGGTATCAGTTGTATATGTGATCTTATGTTTTTATGTTAAATTATTTATGGTTGTCCTTAGTAGATTGGTTAACTTAAAAGTAAATCTACATCATGGTACCCTTGAGATTGATAACTATTCTTGTTTACATTATCATTATGTTTATCTTTTTTGTTCTTGCTTCTACATTTGTGTTGTGTAAAATTTAAAACAAAAAACCATCAACTTTGTATCTTGTTTAGGTTAAATTATCTTGGGTTCTCTGGTGGGGCATTACAACATCACCTTGACAAATCTAGATAGGGTAGACAATTAGATATTTGTCCACTTATAGGAAAAATGAAGGTTTAGGGTAAGGTTTTGGGCCTGAATGCTATCTTCCCTCTTTTACCATTGAGACATATGTAAGGGCATTCTCACTCATTCCAATTCAAGGAACATGATCCTCGGTACTTACAACCCTGTCATCACAAATCCAAACATGTGCATACATATATACATGAAAGACAATGGTAGGGATTGGTACATCATGTGGATCTCACAAGAAAGTAACTATGACTCTGTCCCTCACCATATAGACACATCAAACAAAAATATAAACATATCTATAATCCATATAAATGCATACATAAGGGTTAGTAATTTAGTAAAACCATAAATATCCATAACATCATCATATGAAAATAATAACACCATCTAACTATTAATATGATATAACATAACTAATCAATGGATCATAATATAAAATCATCATAAGGTACTATCATACATCATAGTATCATCGAATCTAATTTAAAACCAAAGCACACATAAAAAGTGGCCTAAAAGAGTTTGGCATCATAAAATGAAATTAAAGACTATGGGTGGGTATTACATTAATACTGTCAATGTTTTGGGTACTAAAAATCCTAAGGTTGTTGTCCATCTTTGTCAAGATACCTCTCTACCTAAAAAAAAACCATTCATTGTGGTGAAAGGTGCTCAGAAACCTAACTACCATGAAATTTCTCACACTTATAACACAAGAACTAATAGACAACCTAAAATTTTAGTTGTTTCTTTTTCCCTTCCTTCTTGTTAACCAGTGCTTCCTCCTACACCTTGTCTTGCTCAAAATCTTTGAAACGAGTATGATTTAGTGGAGCAACTTCATGCTAATCGTGCCAAGATCTCCCTTTGGGAGCTTCATAAAACTCCACCTACTTATCATGAAGCACTACAACAAGACTTCAGAAACATGACTCTCTCACCTCCTAGACAAGATAATATAACTTCTATATTAGAATGCATGAATGAAACCAATAAAAAGGATCAAATTGTATTTTCTCAAGATGAGTTGCCTCCTAAAGAAATTCAACATCAACATGATTCTCTTATAGCTTTTGTCCTTATCAATCTTAATATTATTTGAATAAATTTAATTGATAATGGATCAAGACTTAATGTTTTTAGCATTGATTTGTTAAAGAAGATAAATGCATATGTTTCTTTAATCAAATATGATTCTATTCCCATTTATGGCTTTAACAATGTTGGTAAAAAAACCTTAGGTATTGTCACTTTTCCTATTAAATTAGGTCTTTTCATTTTACCTAATCTTAATCATTTCATGTTAGATGCTATTAATTATAACCTCCTCTTAAAAAGACCATGGTTACATTTTATGTAGGTCGTCCCTTAAAAAATTCAACACAAAGTGAAGTTCATTCATAACAATGAAATGTATTCTCTTATTTTCGATGATAAATAACCAATTTGCTTACAAAATGAATCTGATTCTCCTTCCATTCTTACACCATTTCAAAAAAATACATATCTCTTCCTAAATATGCTTCCTCTCCTAGTAGTGACCTTTTAGATGATGATTGTGCATCATTAAAATTTATGCCATCTTTATGGGTGAATACACAATTCCTAATTTTAATATGTGACTCTTAATAGGGCCTAGTGTGTCTTGATTAAGTAAAAAAAGGTTTTGAAAGGACATGAAACCTTTTAAAACAAAATCAAAAGATAAGAATTAAATATTAAACTAAAATGTGCTACAAAACTTGAAGAAACATAGGCTGAAGGCCCCAAAAGAAGAAAAAGACAGCATATAGAAAATAGACAACATAAAAAGACAAAAATAAAGAAAGCAAGGCAGAAACTAGCAAGTTTTCATTAGTTCTTTAGCCTAGACGACTAGGAGATCCATGTTTCCTGTAGACACCTTCAAACCCTCCAGATTAGCATCCTTCTTTCTGGTGCTAGCGTGGGTTCTTTTACTTGGCCTAGTGCTCTCCGTTATCTCCTTGGTTTTCTCTCCCTTGTTTTTCTCCATTTTCATAACCAGAATATTATTGTGGTCCATAGAGGCTTTCATAATTTGGAAGCTCTTCTCACTGATTTTCTTCAGAGTACTTTCTAGCTTCTCCACTTTACTCTCCAAGATGGTAATCTTGTCTTCATAGTTGTTTTCCTTAACATCCTTGCTCAAATAATTTAACTTCTTTTACATTTGGAGGAAAATAGCTCCAAGATCCCCAAAGGACTCACCTTTGCATACAGCTTCCATCCAATCTTCCAAACTAGTAGTAGGGGCGTTTCATCAAAGTTTTCCTTTTTAATCATGTTGACCATTTTTTCCTACTCCTTTAGGTTCACCTTGATTTTTCAGTATCCTACGCAATATTAACCATAAAATGTCCAAAAGCTAGAATGCTCTCCTTTTGATCATGCTCAATCTTAGTATCACCTTTTTCTTTTTTGCAAACATCATCACAAACCTGATTAGTGTCCACATTGTCATTCTGGTTACCAGGAGGGGTAGTATATTTTCCCCCATTGTCATTGCTAATTTTATTTTTCTCCTCCATATTTTGCTGAACATTCTGGGTGTCATCCATAGTTTCATCACCTCTACTCTCAGTTTCTTTTTTATTTTTACTACCCTTCTTTTTCTTACTCTTTCTGGGGCTTTCATTAATTCCATCCTCCTCATTTGAGGATATAAAATACTCTTTTTAGTTTTACCTCCTTTAACCTTATTGATGTTTGAATTCTTCTCCTTTTTGGGAGGGATTTTCCTCTTTTTCCCTTTAGGGTTTGTCTCCTCCTCATCTATATTGACATCCTCTAATTCAAACTCTGAATCATATTATTCTATATTTTTCTTATTTTTACTAGTTTTCTTTGAGTTACTACCCTTCTATTTGCCTTTCCCTTCAGCGTTGTTACCCAGAGTATGCATCAACTCATCCTTAGCATCCTCCTCACATTTATCACTTGACTCCTCTTCCTTTGTATCTTCATCACCATAGGCATTACCCATAAGGAGGTGTTTTTCAACTTTATTAACTTTCAACAGATTGTAAATTAAGACCATAAGACCTTGATGGGAAGCATGGTCCCCATTAGGGTTTTTTTGCAAACTCCTCATAGATCATCTCATAGAAATAAAGAGATAGTAGGGAATACTAATTTTTTCATCATATCTAAATTGATTTAAAATGATGAAATGATGCCCATAAGCACAAGAAAACTACCATCCAGAGTGATGTAGCTAATTTCCACATACAAAATGAAGCACCAAGGATGACTAATATTTTTGGGATTATGGTACCCACCAACCCTTTTGACAAGTCTAGCCACTTCAGTGTCATCCTTAGGAAATCTATCTAGAGCTTTATCTGAAATAATTCTATTGCGGTATAATTTCATACCCTCCTTCAAGATACCTGTGGCCTCAGCAATAAACTCTTGAGTTACCTCAATCCACTGATTTTCAAAGAAAATCTTCCCATCCTTCTAGTTTTTAATGAAATACTTTGTTATGGATGTATTACAACCATGAAGCCTTTCCATCTAAGCTCTAAGACCACCTTTCTATAAAATTATCCAACCCTCATCATTCTGTCTCTATTCTTTGCAACTCATCGGCTCATATATCTTCTTGTTTCCACCCATATTTCTTCTCTAGGACTAAATGTTTCTCTTCAAAATACACTTAGTTCTAAAACCCTCAATCTTATCTGTGTTAGCAATCTTCTTCAAAAATAGTCATAATCCATGAGAAGTGGCATTATGAGAGAAAAGGATAGTTTTGGAAATAACAGAGTCATAATTAATCCTCACAAAACTTGGAATCTTTCCCATCATTAATTAATTTCTTTTCCATTCTTTGATTATTGTGGATGCACTCCTCCATAATGAAAGATTTTATATCGTATGGTATACTCTCTTCAGTTTGTCACATGTTTATGTTATCATTTCTGCAAGCCTGGTTGGCTGCCCAATCAGTGACTCCATTTACTTCACAATAAGCATGGGTTATTATACACTTTTTCATGTTCAAGGAGTCCCCTTCTAACCATAAATTTTGGTAATTGAACTCCTTAGCAAGAATTAGACCTTAGTAATCCACCATGGCTTCCATGACATTATTGTTTTGGATACCTATAGGAATATCCCTAATAGCTCTGCATATACCTTCTTCATCATGAAGAACAATACCACACCCATAATTTCTAGGGTTGCCTTTAGAGGCCCCATTGAAGTTCACCTTCATCCACACAATCGGGGGACATGCCCAAATAGCCTCTTCCATAGGATTTCTTTGATCATCATTTTTAGCTTCTATTTTCCAATTCTTTAAAACATCAATATCCCCCACCAACCTTGTATTGGGACTGCATTCCATAATTTTATAGTTTTCAATAATCAATCTTTTAGTTCTTTCAAATAAGATTTTGGGAGGATAGAAACCTTTTATGAAAATTATATCATTCCTCTCTTTCCAAATAGCCCATATTATGTGGGGAAAAGAAATCTTACATATCCTTTTAAGAACCTTATTCACAGAGATAATATCACATGAGATGAATAATCTTTGAACTTCCAAAGGAAAAACCCAATCCAGCTTGAGGTCTTCATAATAAGAGACCATATTTATTCAACAAAGGGACAATGGATGAACAAGTGGTTAACTAACTCTTCCTCCTTCCTACAAATAAAACACTGTATCATCTTAAAATGGAAGCACTTCCATGTTAAGAGTGTTTAGACCTCCTTAAGGGATGTTTTTGGCCTCCATCATACTGTTACCTCCTTTCAACATCATCTCCTACTTCTGTGCCTGTTTAGGACCCTAATTGGACCTCTCTGGGCACCTTCTATCCCACCTGGCACTGTTTCCAGGGGTTCTGACCCCCTGGGTCAAGGTTGACCTCAACCTTGAACTAGATCAGGGTTGACCTCAACCTTGACCTAGGTTAGGGTTGACCTCAACCTCAACCTAGGTTAGGGTCAACCTCGACCTTGACCTGGGTCCCCCTTTCAAATTTGGAAATTTGTCGGTTGTTGAAAGTAATCCAAAATTCATTTTCCGCTTCTGGGTCGGCTGTTTTGGGGTTCTGAAGGAGTAAATCTTAAATTATATTTAATCTAGGTCCTCTTCTAGGGGCATGGGTCTAATTATAATTTAATTATCCTATGTAGGCCACCTTATAATATTGTGCCCTAATTTCATATAAAAGGAAGCCTTCTCCTCTCATTTTCTCTAAGTCTTCCAAGTGCAAAAAGCTCTAACCAAGATTTTGTTCAAGCATCCATTATTATACATGTTTTCAATTTCTCAAGGTGTTGAAGTATTCCTCTCAAGCATTCAATTCCTCCATTTAAAATCAAGGATTCAAGCTTTCAAGCCTTTGAAGGTATTTGGTTCAAGCATTCAAGATTTATCATTCAAGTCATAGATCTAGCCATCATGGTGGTGTGATCTTCCTTCAAGATCCTTTGTGCATCTTCAAGAGTCCTTCATCATTCCTTCAAGGTGGATTCCAAGAATACAATCATGGAGGTTTATGGTTTCTATTGAGTCCAAGATTTCATACTTACATATTTTCTTACATTTGAATTTCAATTGCATATCTATTCAATATCATAGCTTCATTGTTAGATTCAATTCTACTACTTGCTAGCATTCTGTACTTTATTAATTTCAAGGTTAATTCCTAAATCAGGGTTTGACTAAGGAAAACCCCTCCCCTACAACAAAAAAACCTCTTTTTCTTGTAGGTAGAGGTTTAGAACAACAAATTTGAGACTAGATCTGGATACCCTTTTCGGCAAACTTTCAGGATCCGTGAACAAAGTCACTTTCGGATCTGTGCAGGTTAGGGTCGACATTATTGGGTTAGGGTTGACATTTGTGGGTCAAGGTCAACCTTTTTCATAAGATGACATTCGAATGGAAAATAATTTTTGGGTTTTGTTCATCTCTGCATTTTCTTTCCGGATCATACTTTGGATTTTCCAGAAACTGACTATAAACCTCAGAAAATAGCATTCTTTGATCTGCAATATTTCAAGGTTAGTGCATTTCTCCTATCTCTTCAATTACTGTCATATATCATTTCTATACATATAATTAATAGAATTTAAGGTATCTCCTTTGTTATTCTCCTTTCCAAATAGTTGATTCATTTGTGCATTAACCCTTCTCTTGGGTTGATCAACTTGGACCTTCCATTTGTGCATTTGGGAATAAGAGAGGGACATCTTATCTTCTCCTTAATCACAATTGCAATATACAATCAATACAATTCAATTAAATATAAAGTAAGGAAATCAATATACTCTAAGAAAATGTAAGGTGACAAGTGATTTGAGTATCAAAAGACTCTTATTCCATAAACATCATTTTTCTACCTTACAAACACATGTTAGGAAAAATCATCATCTTGAGGATATCAAGAGTAAGGATCTTATTTTGAAGCATCATCTAGAATAAAATATTAATTTTGGGGGTCACACCTTTGATCCAGGATTTGGCCCATATGAGAGCTTCAAGACAGTTGAAATTTTGATTATAGGAGGAAGCCACAGTAAAGTTACCGTCAGTGGTAAATTTCCAAATTAGGCGGTCTTCCTAATTATTCAAAATGAAGGAATTAAGGGTTGTATTCAAGGTTTTAAGAGAAAGATAATTAGTGGTGAGGTCCTTCCACTAACCACCATCCCAATAGTAAGAAAATTTGGGTCATATACTAAGTTTACAAAGGGTAGCATAAGTTCCCCAAAGGGGATTATCTGAAAAAGAAGAATCACCAATCCAAACATCCTCCCAAAAATCCACCTTATTACCACTTCCCACTTTCCATATTACCCTTCTTCTGATAAGGTCTCTATTTTTAGTCATATTCTTCAAAATGCATGATCCTTAAGGAATATCCTCATTGGCTAAGAAATTTTGGAGAGAAGGAAGGTCCCTTTTAGATTTTTTATTCCATATAATGCTCCATTCCCCCTCTGATCTATAACCCCTCTAACCAAGTGTATCAAGAAGGGAAGAAATAATATTATTTATTCTTCTAAGACCAAGACCCCCTTGGATTTGGGCATACACACCTTTTCCAAAGAAAATAGAGAAAATCTCTTTTTTCTTTTCAACTCCTGACCAAAGAAATTTTCTTTTGATTTTCTCTATAGCTTCAGCATATTTATTAGGGATTATGAAAGGGATTAAAGCATAAAGAGGTATACTATGAAGGGAGGATTTAAATAATTCAACTTTACTAGCCTAATTGAGAAGAGCAACTTTCCACCCAATGAGATTCTTGTGAAACTTATCGACATTGGACCTCTAGAAAGCTTCAAGAGGATTGATACCAAGGGGAAGACCCAAGTAAGTGGCAGGAAGCTGATCAATCTGACAACCCAGGATTCTACTAATTTTTTTTTTTTTGTAATCATGAGTATTTATGAAATAAAGGGGTGTTTTCATCCAATTAATAATTTGACTAGTGGCATTCCCATATTTATTAAGATATTTTTTTTAGATTCCTAGCTTCAGAGATTGATGCTCCACCCATGAATCATCCACAAACTGTTGGTGGGAACAAACCTAATTGGTAGATGAAGGTCTGATCCCTTTAAGACCACCTTTTTGGAGCAATATATCTCCCCAAACAATCTTCTAGAATGAAAAACAACATAGGAGATAGGGGATCTCCCTATCTAAGACCCCTAGAAGATTTGAAGAAAGGAGTAGGGGAGCCATGAAACAACACAAAAAATATAGCTGAAGAAAAAAGTTGCATCAATAGCTTAATACAATTTTTATTAAATCCAAAAGCCTTCAGAGTCAATTGTAAAAATCCCAGTCAACTCTACCATAAGCCTTTGAAAGATCAATTGTCTGAATGAGCCTTTCTTTCCTAACCATTACTAGAGAATGAATGTTTTCATGAACAATTATTATCGAGTGGAGGATCTATCTACTAGGCACAAAACTAGTTTGTTGTTGAGAAATTATCCTGGGGAGAAAAACCAGGATCCTAGAGGTAATAAACTTAGAGATGATCTTATAGGTGGAATTGCATAGACTAATGGGCCTAAAGAGATCCATTGCATCAGCCCCAGCCTTTTAGGGATAAGAGAAATGAAGGTACCATTGATTTCTTTTAAGATTCTCATGGAACCAAAAAATTCTTTGACATCATTCGTGATATCCTTTTGACAATGAACCAGTACTTTGAGAAAAAAAAACATTGGATAACCATCTGGTCTCATGGTTTTCTTCCTTCAAAAAAAAAGACAGCCTTCCTTATTTCTTGATTAGAGGGGATAGAGTTAAGAAACAAATTGTCATCTTCAGTGAGAATTTTAGGGATGCTCTCCAAAATTTCCAATTGATTATTCTGATCTAGCAAGGTGCCCTAAGTAAGGAGACTAAATAGAAAATCCTTAGCCTCCTTAGATATATCCTCATCTTTCTCCACTACTTTATCATTCACCTTGAGTTTAGAGATTCTTTTAGCTGCTTTGTTCTTAATGGCTGTCATATGAAAAAATTTAGAGTTTTTTTCCCCTTCTTTAGCCAAACATTTCTAGCTCTTTATTTCTAGAAGGTTTCTTCTTTATGAACTATATCATGATATTTGATCAAGAATTCACTCTCTTTCTCCTTTGGAACACTCTTATACCCATATTTTTTAATAGAGTCTAGAATATCCTTTAATTCAAACAAAATGTCAACCTTAACAAAAAATAATATTTCCAAAAGAATCTTTCTTCCAACTCCTGATGTTATCCTTGAAATGTATGTGTTTGTTAACTAATCTATACATAGTAGTACCTTAAATATTGATCTTCAACCATTTTATTAATCTATGAACCAAATTAGCATGAATAGTCCACACTTTTTCAAATCTAAAGGGGAAATGCCTTCTCCTAGAGATCGAGTCAGCAATGAGAGAAAGAGGATAGTTGTCTGATCCCATTCTAAAAAAAGAAGTCAGAGAACAATAATAATGTTGATACCAATAATTAGAGATAAGGGCCATGCCAAGTCTCACCTTAATAAGCTCACCACCTTCTCTTCTATTGTTCCAATTGTATTTAACTCCCTGGAGATCAATGTCTGTCAGAGCTTGACTAGTGATGAAATACATCAAATCAAGTCAGTTGTCTAGATTAGGTTGGCTGCCACCATTTTTTTATTCTTATTTCAAAGGGTATTAAAATATCCTGTTATAAGCCAACAATCATTCACAACAAGTTTTCTAACTTTTTCAAGCTTATTCCAAATTTTTTTCTACCATTAGTAGCATTAGGAGCATAGATATTCATAAGAATCCAAGTTGACCCATCCTTAATATGCTGAAATCTAATACATACCAAGTTATTTTCTTGGATAAGAACTTTTCCTTTAATCACATCCCTATTCCATAAAGTAGCAATGCCACCAAAAGCACCTTAAGATTTCCCTCCACTATCAAAACCATTTCTAAAAAAATTAACCTTTGAACCTTCTCCTTAAACATTTTAGTTTCCTGAATCAACAAAATATCAGGTCTGTTATCTATGATCAATTTTGTGATTAAGTCATACTTGTGAGGTTTATTTATCCCTTGAATATTCCAAGAGATGATCTTCATTTCCTTTTTATTAGACCAGACTGGGTGATGGTTTTCTGAGTACCATTCACTATTTTATTGGCAGCCTCCTGGTTTCTTTTTCTATAGTTTTGAGGTCTCTCCAGTGATAGCTAGCTTCCTCCAACATCTGGCTGATTGAGTCTTGTGATCCTTATGGAATTGGAAACATTCTTTTTCTTAACTTTTGACCTCTCTACTTTAGTAAAAGTATCAGAGTCAAAATTAGGGTTTCCTAGCACCTTTTCTATTTCTTCCTTATTTCCAATTTTCACCCCCCCAAAATCCCTAACTCCTCACATACTCCAAATATTAAAATCCAACCATATAGTTGGAGGAGTTTCTTTATAGGAAGCAATGACTCCAACTACCATAGTTGGCATTAAAAACATTAAAATAATTCCCGAAAGCATAACTAAAGGTTTTATTTATATTTATTTACTTATTTAACTTACCAAGACCATAAAAGAGAAAAGGTGAAAATAATCCTCAAGGAATTCACATATCCCAATGGAAACTAACTAGCCTAACTACTAGGAGGTCTCAGGTTCAAAACTCCTAGGTAAGCTTAGTCTTACTATCTAAGCTTACTTATTGAATGATTATTACTCTATTATATTATATTTTTCAATTACATCATAAGTTTTACAACCATAAATATATAAAAACACACACACACACACACACACACACACATATATATATGATTGTGTGAGTTTGTTTGTAGGTATATATGTATGTACCCATATATACATACGCATATATATTACACAAATAAAGCTTCAAATTCATATTTCAAAAGATAGAGAAGCATCATTCCTTAATATATAAACATAAATAATAAGACAAAGAAAACATACACTAAAGCATAAATCACAAAATCATAAAACTACTTAACCTCCCAACTGAGGTGACTTCTTAAACAGGAACCTAAGTCAACAAGGTTTCCTTGAGAGTGCTTTGTAAATATCTCCACACAACAATGTTTGAGGATTTTTTAGGCGCACTCAGACCTATGTAGCTAGGTGAGGTCGATGCTTGGTACTTGCATCCTGCATGACCAAGTCAAGAGAAACATTTGTACATATATATAAATATAAAAGCAATGTCAAACAAGGAGGGAGAGTGTGATCTTGTGTGGATCTCATATACAAGTGACTATGACTGCCTCTCCTCATCCTACAAACACATCAGATAGAATCAATATCAAGGCATAATTATAGTAGTATGGTTAGCTCCAAAAATAATCATTAGTCCATAATGTAAGTTAAGAATTGAATCATCTTTATAAGAAATACAATCAAATATATGAAATAACATGTCCTGATTAAACATTTTAAATCATCTTCTATCTTACATAAAATAGTTTAATTATCCAAACATATACTCATAATGTCTCATCAACTAATCAAAATAAAAAAAATATAGAGTCCATAATGCTCAATATAGAAATCATGTCTGTGCAAAATATCAAGATACTAGGGTGGGCATTACATCATTGGTTGAATTAGTACATTTTTTGTTTACACTGATTCACACCCGCTCTCAGTGCTTCTATATATCAACAATTGGTGTCAAAGCCTAGTTCCCTTTAAGAAGTCTAACAACTATAGGGGAAAACGATACTCCCTATCTCCCTATCTTTGTATATGTAGGATTCTCATAGGAAAGGGTGTGAATGCTTAGAGTGAGATCCTTAAGGGAGACATGGATTTTTATAGAAGAAAACTTGTTGAGGCTGAGGATATGATTAAGAAACTTGAAGACCAGTTGAAGATATCTAGGGGTAAGAGACAAGATATTTTCCAACAGTTGAATGAAGGTAAAGATATTATTGAACACCTTTCTAAGCAAAGTGGATTTGATGAATTTGCAGTTGAAGTTGTAGCCTTGGAGAATGAGAAGATTTCCAAGGATAACAAGGACATGCACAAGATGCTTGACAAGCTAAAGCAAGAAAATAAAAAAAATGCAAAGGGAGTTGGAAAATTATCAATAAGAATGGGTGAAGAGCTAGGAGAAAGGAGAGTTGTAGATGAAGCTAAAAAATTTCTGAGGATTCCCTAAAATACAAAGATGAAACCCTAGAAGCTAAGGTGGATGATTTTCATATCTAAGCAGGAAATTTCTACATTGAGGGAACAAATACATGAGACTAATAAAGAAAATGTGAATTCCATAAGTGATTGAAAATATGAGAGATGAGAATTCAAATTTGAAAGAAGAGTTGAAGAGTCCTAATGACCTTTTGGACAAGTTCAACAATATTTTATCTAAACTTGATGAACAACTCTCAAGACAAAGGAGAAATGGTGAAAGACAAGGAATAGGTTTTTCCAAATCTAAAGTTAGTGAGTCATCTAGTACTAAGGAAACTCATGTAGAAGATAAGACTACACCTAAGGTGAAAATCAACAAACCTAGTAAGAGGAATTATAGAATAATATGATTCAATTCTCATATGGAATGACATACTCACTAGTGAAGTTTTGCCCAATTTTTGATGCGAATTAGTCGATTGTTCGATGCCCATAGGTTGACCAAACGACCAATAGTGTTGTCAAAATTTATTCATCGATTATTCAACACAATAAGTTATTATCCAACATTCGACCACCATAGTAGTCAAAATTTTGACTAATCCAACATCAAAATAACCAAAATGGTGGTGATGAATGGCTGAAATATCCTTGATCATTTTGACCATACTTGGTCAAACCATCTACTACTGAGTACGTTGACACTATAGCAATGTCATTGAACTATAAGGTCTACTTGGTCAAACTATCAACTGTGGACTACGTCAAGAGTATAACATTGGCGTTAAAGGAAGTAGTCTTTTTGGTTGAACTAAACAATATTTTTGGTCGAAAGATTGACGACATATCCATTTTAAAAAAAAATAGTAATCATCTATTAATATTTTATAATAGGTTGATTTTTTGGTGAATAGGCATAACAAAATAAATCTTATGTCATGAATCCTCATCAAAATAATAGTAACCAATATGATATTATAATCATAAGAATGAAGTTCATAGAACCACATATAATATAGTCCTAGCTATAATCAATAAATATAGACTCAGCTATAAAAGAAAGTATGATCCATATGCCAAGGTATAGAATAAGCCAATAAAGTATGCTCTATACATACATAAAGGGATATGCTGATAGGTCTCTTACATGAAAGCACAATTAAAAATTATGTCTCATTGTAGAAAGAAATATTGTACATAGAAACAAATCTACTTTGGATGAAATAAAGTTACAATTTTGACGGATTGTATTTTGTTTAGGTACAACACCAAAAAATGTAGCATTGAAATGAAGAAGACCAGATCCTTCTTACATGGTTGTTTGCATTAGCACAATAAAGTGTGTCTAGCATGAAAGGTTATATGCATGAAAAGGGAAAAGAAGACCCACAAGGTAAAGAGTTACATATTATATGCAAGAAGAAGAGAGTTGTGTGGCCTATCAAAAGGCTTATAGCAGAGAGTAGTCTACTACAGAGAGAACTCACTAAGAGAGTTCAAGGATTTACTAATAAGGAGAGTGTACAAGTTGCTGAGAGTTGCAAAGAAACAAATGTTCCAAGTCTTGAAGAGAGGACAGATCTATGGGATGAATTGGATGCCATAGTTGAAGAGTGGAAAAGGAAGGTTGGTGTAGTAGAAGAATGATTAAGACATGGGCATGAAGATGAAGGAGCAGATGGTCAGAAAGAGACCTTAGGGACTGCAATGTCTACAAGTACAAAGATCTCACAAGGAGTGTGTGAGAAAGTAGAGGAAGTGCTAAACCCAATGGAGAGAGGAGTGAAATACCAAACACATGTTTTGGTAAAGGAGAAAGACTTGATAAATTTTATTGCTAACACTTTTATGACAGGATTATAGGGATCTTATATTGTTGATCATGTGAATGTTGAAGTTGCAGACATCTTTGGGAACATAGATATGAAAGATTTCAGATTTAGTTATTGGAATGAACACATGATGTTTGATTGCAGGTATATGAAGCCAATGAACATAGGATATATTAATGTTGTAGGTCCTCAACAAGCAGTGGATAGAGACTGGAGGAAAAGAAATAAACTACCAATCCAAGAGACTTGGATTGATTTGATCCTTGGGAGGATGGTGCAGGGCACCCTGAAAAAGACATGCAAAGGAGTCACTTAGTTGGCTCATGAAGAATGAATGATCTAAAGGATTAATATTTTAATGTAATATGGCTTGAAGCCAATTTTATGTCTTTGATGTAATGCAATGTAATAAGCCTAATGTATAAAGGCATGAAATGAAGTAATATGAGTTGATTGCCTAAGATGGCATAGTAGGTCTAGAAGGCTAAATGTTAAGTATTAAGTTACATTTAGTGAATTTAATGTTATGTCAAGGTCCTTCCAGGACAAATTTTGAAGTCCTAGTTCATAAGGAGTCAATAAGACAAGTTTGAGTGTTTAAAGACTCGAAATGTAATAGTTAGATTCCTCATAGAGGGAAAAGTCTAAAAATAGACTATCTTGCATGTTTGGGAATCCCAATCATTTGGGATCAGTTATGGAAGTTATTAATGTCTATGTAAACCTTATAAGGAAAGAGAGTAAGAGAGGTTAGAGAAGGTGAAGTTTTAGATATCTCAATGTACAGACTATATTATTTTGAAGCAATGAAAGATTGATTTCTTGCAAATTTAAGGACTTGTGTGATGTGATATCAATAATAAAGCTTGGGTATGATTGCATGATGAATTTTATAACATTTTAGAGCATGTTAAAACACCTTACAACTCTTTTTTGGAATTTTATATTGACTGTCATGTAGAAGTTCACAGTTTGGTTTTGTCTTTCACCATGGATTTGTAAGATCCATCCCATTTTTGTACATACTGTAAGTTGGGGAAGGATCCACACTTGTAATATGTTTTCCTAACATGAATAATGCATAAAAAGAAGGATTTATCAAATGAAGAAGGTTGGAGAGAAAGTTTGACAGTATTGAAGGGTTGCATGCATGGTGCATGGTTATTGTAGTAGGAGTTCTAGCCACTAGAGGGGGTCTTTTTGTGTTGGAATCCATTAAAGGATGATATAAGAATGGTGAATCATCCTATAACATAAGAAATGTTACATAAATATTTTTTGTGTATGAAAGTGGTGGTGTTGTGAATATGTGTGAAGAAGGTAAGATTGTCCTCTTAATCCAAAATTTCATAAAGGGAAGATCCAAATTGATTAACCCTAAAGAAAGAATCAATGCATAAATGAATCAATCTATTAAGGATAGGGATGAAGAGAAAAACCCTAATTCCCATTTTATAGAAGAGAGTGTGTGATAGGTTTAGATAGATTAAGAACTTTACTTGAATTGAATAGGAGAAAAGTACTAACCTTGAAATGTTGCAGTTCTAAAGAATATTATTTTCGGGGGTCTGCACTCAGTTTCTGGAAAATCTGAGACTGGATCTAGAATAAAAATGTAGAGATGAACCAAACCCAGAAACCTTTTTCTTTTCTGACATAGTTTTGATTTGTACCCTCAAGTTAATGTGACCATTGACCCATAATTTTTTATTTTGACCTAGGGTAGGATCGACCAAAAAAGTCTCAGACTGAAAATCTATTTCCGGATCTTGAAATTTTTCTGAAAAGGGTATCTAAATCTATACTCCAATCTGCTGTTCCAAACCTATACCTGCAAGAAAAAAAGATTTTTTTGGGGGGGGAGGGGTTTGCCTTAGTCAAACCCCAATTTAGGAATTAACCTTGAAATCAATAATTGAAATAAAGAATGCGAGCAAGTAGTAGATGTAAAACTAATAATGAAGCTATGATATTCAATAGATATGCAATTGTATTTTGAATGTAAACAAGTATATAAATATGAAATCTTTGACTTAATTAGAAACTATAAACCTCCATGATTGTATGCTTGGAATCTACCTTGAAGAGAGAATGAAAAAGGTCTTTGAGGATGCACAAAGGATTTTAAAGGAAGATCACACCACCATGATGGATAGATCTAGGGCTTCAATGATGAAGCTTGAAATTTTGAACCAAATCCCTTCAAAGGCTTGAAAGCTTGAATCCTTGATCTTCAATGGAAAAGTACTTGAATGCTTGAGAGGAACACTTGAACACTTTGAAACCTTGAAAACATGTAGAACAATGGATGCTTCAACTTTTTTCTTGATGACTTCTTGTTGGATTTGATAATTTGTGCTTAACCTTGCTTAGTGCTTCACATAGAGAGGCTTAGAGAAAATGAGAGGAGAAAACTTCCTTATATATGAAACTAGGGCATAATCTTCTAGAGAGGAATACATAGGAGAAATAAATTCCAATTAGACCTATACCCCCAGGAGAGGACCTATATTAAATATAATTTAAGAATCGTCACTTCAAAACCTAAAACAGCCAACCCTAAAGCGGGAAATGAATTTTTGATGACCTCAGATAGCCAATAGACTTCCAAATTTGAAAGGGGGAACCAGGTCAAGGTCAAGGTCAACCTTTATCCAGGGAGTCAGAACCCTTGGAAAACATGCCAGATGGGAGGGATGGTGCCCAGAGAGGCCCAATTAGGGTCCTAAATAGACATAGAAGTAAGAGAGGATGTATAAATGAGGGGACAATATGATGGTAGTCAAAAAAACCCTCTAAGGAAGGCTAAACATTCTTAACATGGTAGTTATTCTATTTTAAGATGATACATTAAGCCCCCACTTTGGTGGGAGTATGGAAATCGAACATACTCGCGGTAAATTTAGAAGAAAGACTCTGGTGGATCACAACGAGGTAGAAAATCACTAAGTCAAGGACATGAGCCCCTAGACCAAGGATTATAACTCAACATACATGCGTAAAGATATGAAAGTAAAGAGAAATTAATCATAGAAAACATACATGACTACATAAGAAAGACAAGAGAAATACTATAGATAACATAGCTTCATGATCTAATCCTACTAGCATGAAAGTGAAAGAGAGAAAAGAGAAAGTGATTACCTCACTTAGTAAGATGCCCACCTTATCATGAATCACCAAGGAGGGAGAGCCCAATAGGTTCACCTATAAACTGTGCTTTGTAATTGTAATGCATCTTCTGATAGCTTTTGAAATATCCATAGATCCACATTCTTGTATCACTATGGAATATAAAATGCGTGTCTTTTCAGGATTTAGCAACTTATGTGTGTTACCATCCAAGGATTTAGCATATTGTAAAATGCATATTTCTTCAAGATTTAGCAACTTATGTGCGTTACCTTCCGATGATTTAGAAAATATAATAATAAAAATAAAAATGTGTGTCTCTTCAGGATTTAGCAACTTATGTGCGTTATCTTCCAAGGATTTAGCATGTTGTAAAATGTAAACTATAGTATAAGGGAGACCCTATATATGCCCCCTCCTTATCATGACTACCCACTAGGAAGGATAAGGAAGAGAAAGAGGATACCTACTTCACAAGGTAAGGAGATATCCATCTTAACAACAATATATAATATATATGTAGCAAAGAGTATTGACCCTTACCTCTAAGAGAATAGATAATCATGAAATGGATATGTCACATATGGAAAAATGATCCTCAAAGAGGAAGAGATCTTATCATCAAGACCCCCACCATAGAGGAGTGCTTAGGAAAAAATATCATATTCTAAAGAAAAGAGAGACCAAAGATTCAATCATCAAGCCCCCTACGATGAAGAGGAAGAGGAATCTCAGAATGAAGGAGTCATTCTCTAACCCAAAGAAAAGGAAAGAGTTTATAAAGAACATAAATTGCGATATAAATAATAGGTGATGACCTAGGACAATCACCTCTCATATAAGAGGGTATCCATAGCTCAAAACATAAATATTTATAAGAAAATAATGTTTTATGATAAACAAATGCCACTAAGCTAAGGAAAGCATATCCTTGGATAGAGGAAGAAGGAAAATACCCTGCCCCCCAGGGATGAAAGCAAGGGATATACCAAACTATATCAAGAGATGTTATAGAAAAGATATAACTTTACAAAAAATGTCCTAAAAAATATATCATGAATGATTATGAGCGAAGGAAGTATGTATCATAATAGAAAATTATAGGGATAGAATATAGAAAGAATAACCAATTAAATTCAAAACAAAATACATGCTAAGAGAAAAATGGATCCTAGAAGACTGGATTGAAATACCTCTTGCCCCTGAGTGAAGATACAAGAGGATAAAAATGATCTAATTTATAGAAGAACGAGGGGAATTCCCTATATCAAATTATGAAGAAATTTTAATACTACATGGGAATGAGATATAATTCCTAAAGCAACTATTTATCTAACATATAGCTTGTAATGCACACAATCAGAAAGTAAATGTGTATTACTATAATGAAAAGGACATCTATATTTAGAGAGAGCATTTTTGGGCATGGGTTTAAATATTTCTTTCTTAGAATTCATTGATTGGACATACACTTTCTTAGCCACATCTTGAGGAGTATCAGGGTGATCTAAAGAAGGTGTTGGAATAAGAACATGAAGAGGAGGATGGTAGTTAAGATCAGCCACCTTGAATTGAGAAGGTGAGAAACCTATACCATGCATATTTTGTTTAGGGGATGAATGAATCAAGTTTTTAACATGCCTTGTTCATTGATACCAAGCCATAAACCTTTATATCCTTGTTTATCCACCATATTATATCTAGTAGAGTACATATCTTGCAAAGCTTCTACGAGAGGTGATTGATTATGGTGTTCATGAAAAAATGTTGTATATGGTGGAATGATAGGTTGAGAAGAGGTTTATTTTTTTTTACCTTTAATATCATCATGGATTGGATAAGAAGGGGAAGGTAGATGTAATAATTCTTGAACATCAGCATCATGCACCTTAGCTTGAGCCTCATCATAAGTGTGAGAGGAACTAGGGATAGAAGATGGTGAAATAGAAATAGGAACATTTGGAATTGGATTAGGATTGATAGAATGAGGATTCGGAAGATTAGGAACTAGATTAGGAATGATAGGATTAGGATTAGGAAGATTAGTAAATGGGGTATCATCTACCCAATTCTTCACATAATCTAAAAGAGTAATAAGTCCTTTACACAAATCCTTAATGAAAGTTTTGAAAGTAGGAAGACTAGTATTAGTTAATCTCAAAATAGCATAAGCAAGTGAAACATGAAGATTAACAAACATGTTGAAATGAATGATACTTTAATAAACACCATAAGTACTATAAAGAGATGCTAAAAGAAGCATAATGAGAAAAATAGCCATACCCAAAAGCATCTTAAAGATCTTCATAATGAATGAAATGCAGGAAATATTTTTATATTTTTATGAGTATGTAGATGTTTTTGTATTTTAAAATGCAAGAGCATAAAAGAAAATTAATTTAGTATGCATGCTATCATAAAATATGTAAATCTAACACCAAAAAGAAAGATTTGTGTATCACAGGTTCACCAAAATGTAACATAAATATTTTTTTGCATATGAAAGAGGTGGTGTTGTAAATATGTGTGAAGAAGGTAATATTTTCCTCTTAATCCCAAATTTCATAAAGGGAAGATCCAAATTGATTAACCCTAAAGAAAGGATCAATGCATAAATGAATCAACCTATTAAGGATATGGATGAAGAGAAAAACCCTAATTCCCATTTTATAGAAGAGTGTGTGATAGGTTTAGATAGATTAAGAACTTTAATTGAATTGAATAGGAGAAAAGTACTAACCTTGAAATGTTGCAAAAATGAAGAATGCTATTTTTAGGGGTTTGTGCTTGGTATCTGGAAAATATGAGACTGGATCTGGAATAGAAACATAGAGACAAACAAAACCCAGAAACCTTTATCTGTTCTGACACAGTTTCGATTTGTACCCTCAAGTCAATGTCACCATTGATCCATAATTTCTGTTTCTAACCTAGGGCATAATTGACCTAAAAATTCTCAGACCAAAAATCCTTTTTCGGTTCCCAAAATTTTGCTGAAAAGGGTATCCAAATTTGTACTCCAATCTGTTGTTCCAAACCTGTACCTACAAGAAAAATGGATTTTTTTTTTTTTTTTTTTTTGGGGGGGGGGGGGGGGNNNGGGCTTTGCCTTAGTCAAACCCCGATTTAGGAATTAACCTTGAAATCAATAATTGAAGTAAAGAATGCTATAAAGTAGTAGAATTAAATCTAATAATGAAGCTATGATATTCAATAGATATGCAATTGTATTTTGTATGTAAACAAGTATGTAAATATGAAAGCTTGGAATTGATTAGAAACCATAAACCTCAATTATTGTATCCTTGGAATCCACCTTGAAGAGAGAATGAAAAATATATTTTAGGATGCACAAAGGATTTTGAAGGAAGATCACACCACCATGATGGATAGATCTAGGGCTTGAATGATTAATCTTGAACATTTGAACCAAATCCCTTCAAAGGCACGAAATCTTGAATCCTTGATCTTCAATGGAGAACTTGAATGCTTGAGAGGAAGACTTGAATACTTTAAAAGCTTGAAAACATGTAGAAAAATGGATGGTTGAAATTTTTTCTTGATGACTTCTTGCTTGATTTGATAATTTGTGCTTAACCTTTCTTAGTGCTTCACATAGAGAGGCTTAGAGAAAATGGGAGGAGAAAACTTCCTTATCTATGAAACTAGGGAACAATCTTCTAGAGAGGCCTACATAGTACAATTAAATTCCATTTAGACCTATACCCCTAGGAGAGGACCTATATTAAATATAATTTAAGAATCGTCACTTTGGAACCCAAAACAACTGACTCGAAAGTGGGAAATGAATTTTTGATGACCTTCGACAGCCGACAAACTTCCAAATTTGAAAGGGGGACCCAGGTCAAGCTTGAGGTCATCCTTGACCTAGGTCAAGGTCAAGGCCATCCTCAACCTAGGTCAAGGTCAAGGTTGACCTTTACCCAGGGAGTCATAACCCCTGGAAAACATGCTAGATGGGAGGGATGGTGCCAGGAGAGGCCCAATCAAGGTCCTAAATAGACACAAAAGTAAGAGAGGATGCAAAAATGAGGGGACAATATGATGGTGGTAAAAAACACCCCCTAAGGAGGGATAAAAATTCTTAGCATGGAAGTGCTTCCATTTTAAGATGATACACATCCATTTATTTGATGGTATGGTGATTGGAGGTCATACATTAATCAAGCCCTAGATTTTATGGGTTTTGAAGAGAAAATTAGGGATTTTGTATCTAGAAAGGTATGAGAACCAAATTGGTTGTGTAATCCTTAGTTTAGGGTCATTTTTGGACTCTATTGAAAGTCTCAAGGTCTGGGGTGAAGAAACATTAGTACTTGCTTTGGAACAGTAGTCGAATTAGCCCTCCTAGTTCTACGACAATGGCAGTTTTGAGAGGATTGGTCCAAAAAAACTATGGTTGATCTTGAGGTGTGATATGAATCTAAAAAAAGGGTATTAGAATAAATAATGTGTTTGAAGAGTTTTTAGGAAAATATTTGATAAAATAATTAATAACCCTCGTTGTTGTACTAGTAGGACAGTGTAAGAATGGACAGTTTGGTCCAAGAAGATCGAATGCATACATGAATGAGTTGAGATGTTAATGAGTGGATTATTGGAGGATTTTTGGATCCTTAGAGGAGTTAGGGTCACCATTGGAAGCATAGTTGATGTTTGTGGTTGAACAAGCATGGTAGATGAAGAGTGCATGTTATGGGCATGGAGCATGATAGACTAGATTGGGTTTGAACAGGTGAATGGAGATCCAAGATATGGAGTATAGTGGATTCTAAAGTTTTTTAAGTGTACGTCTAATAGGTCTATAGAGTGGGATGGGTCCTAGAGTGAATTCTGACTGAAGATTCGATAAATTGCTTTCAAGAAAAGAAAGAAAGAAGTCATCAAACTATGAAGAAAATAATTACTTATAGTAAGACACATTCACCACACTAAGTGGGAGAGCCTATATATTCATGGAAATTTCAAACTAAATTCTTGATAACACTAAATAAATGATGGGAATATTCAATAATCTGATTGCTTTCCTTGCTTCAAAACTTCAACAAAACAATTCAATAATGCAAGGAAACGATAAAGGACTCAAACCATATCTATTTCAGACCATTTCCAATCTACTTTGTATTCGAACAAGAAGTTTATCAATACCAAACAAAGGAATATATCCTCACGGTAGCACCTTGGTAGCTTTCCAGAGAAATATTTTTTATTGAATCAAACTTCATTACAATGCATTCCTTCCACCACAAAACATTCTCTCCCAACCACCAAAGACTCCCCTCTCTAAAACCACGCTTAAACAATGATAATTAATATTCTAAAAATGGTTGATTGTTCAAATTCCTCCACAAACCATGTACAGTCAGTTATGACTATTGGTATGCCATGATTTGTTGTCAAAACTAATTACAAAGTTATCCTTTCGACCACTCTTTACCTTTTGGTGTTTATATTATTCTATTTGAAAAATAGTTGAGACAAAAATAAAGAAAACCTCTATTTATATTAAATACACTAGTCAATTAAAATATTCCATATTAATGTAGTTCAAAATTGTAAAAAATGTACTTATGATATGTACATGTTCATTAAATTCCATAACACATGAGTGCTGGAAAAATTCTAGCATATGAAGTATTATAACTTTTGAAAAATAAATGGGAGGATTATAGAACTAAAACAAGCTTCACTGGCATCCAAGAAAAACATATCTTTCATAGGTACATAAAGCATTGTAATTTCTAAATTGCAAATCGTGGGCCATAACTAAAAACACAAAAATTAACTTAATAAATCAACCACTCATAAGATAGATTACCAGACTTGAGAAAAACTAGTAAATCTTCATATGCACACAATCATATTGTAGAAAGATTATGATCAATACAAAGAAAAAATAATGGGCATAAATATAACCATTGGACCAAAGTTTAAAAACTTGAAAGCAAATGATTGCATCTCAAATGTTCAACTGCAATGAACATTTACTATTAATCAATCAAATACAGAACCTGGACAATTCATAATGAATATGGATGGTTGCACAACAACACCGTGTCTCAACCAATGCACCTGGCTTAGTGGAATATTAAATGGGTTAATCATACAACCTAAATACTAGTCACCTGGTCTGTGGTATCAGTAAGATGAGGGTGAGATGTGGTTTGTAGCATTGGAAGAACAATTGATGTGTGAGATTATAAAATAAAACATGACACTAATGAGGCTTCCTAAGTTTGAAACATAGCTGGTCCATGCAAGATGACATTTACCTCCATAAGGATATCACAGTTACAAATAATGGTCAGCAAAATGGTCATAGAAACCCTTAAAAATGCTAATCATAATAACATATGAAAAGTTGGAAAAGGAAACCCTAAATCCTACAATTTTCTCTAAATCAATAGCCCTCTAAGAAAACACATGCATATTCAAAAATGGATTTTGATTTTTATGAATCTACAACATAACAAACATTTTAATGAATAAAAAAAATTTAGATAGAAGAAAAATGTCCCCTAATTTCCTATGCCTTGATCTTACCAAGAGGCAAAATGACCAAAATCAGGAAAAAGTTAAACATAAAATAACTGAAGAAATTAAAATTAAAGTAATAAACATAGATTACTGCACCTCTAAATTGGAGACTATTATGCCCTGCATACCCATCCCTACATTTTGTAGGCAAAATGTTAGGTCCCCCCCTTTTTTTTCTCTTTCTCTTCCCTTGTTTTCTTTTTATTTTCTTTGTTTTCCCTCTGGGCTTTGCATCCATGAGGGTTGTCCTTCTTTTTCCTTTGTCTTCTTGTGTCTCTGGGACCCGGTCCCAGAGTTTGTTTTTTTCTTTCTAGAGCTGGATTTCAGACTCCAAAATTCTCTGCCAATATGTCTTCTCTTGCGAGAAGGTATGATTGCATGAAATCCCCGGGCTTGAAGTCTGAAGGTTTGTTTGTTCCAGAGTTTGTGGAAAGACTGAAACCTATTACCCTAAGGGTATAAATACAAGTTACCTATCATTTTAAAATTTACCACAATTAAAACACTTAGAGCACTCAGAGTGATTTTAAGGCGATTAAGGCAATTAAACAATGAATTGCTCCCTGTGCTTAGTGGTTAATTGAATGTTGATTTGTGGTGCTTACTCATGGTTGCTTGAAGGTGGAATTGTTGCAGAGCACTCCTCATGCTCATCTTTCCCCATATCCTTCACATTCCAGGTAGACCTTCATCTCCCTCCTCTCGTTCTCTGATTTTCTGTCTTTGGCTTCTGTTGTGCTTGTGTTCATTTTTTGTTCTATTTTTGCTTTCATTTGTTTTCATTTCCTCCTTTGCATTTTGATTCTTGGTTGCCTCCCGTTGGTGGGTTGGCTCTACCAGAGGGTTTTCCACCCTCTATGTAGTTGTAAGCTGGTGTATATGTTGTACATTATGGTAGAGTAGTTTTTGGGTGTCTGTAAATTTTGTACATTGTGTGAATACTCTATAAATATTGTGTATATGTTGTTGTTCTGTGAACTATGCTTTGGCCCTTGTGATGCCTTGACCCTCTATATTTTAGTATATATATTGCATGTATATCCTTCCATCCACATGAGCTCATCACACTCCATCATGTTATGAACCACCCTATCGAGCTCATCGAGAGGTAGTCACCATTGTTTGAACTTGACACCTCCTTTGTTTGAGCCATGGTGACTTTCTCTCTCCTCTATCATGTCATCTTAATGGTGGGATTAATTTCCCATGAGTAGAAATTCAAACCCCATCCCATCTAGTGTTAAATTTCCCCCGTGTTAGCCCACTTTTTTCCATTAATTCCCTTTACACCCACTTGTCACCATTAATGCCCTTTACACCACCTGTCACGTGGCCATGTGATAACCCATGTCAGCTAAGTACAGTTTCCTACTGGTCAAGTCGACAATGGATCTCTTTTGGACTCCAAGTGATGAGAAGCCCCTAGGTCTTCATTTCATATTTTTCACTTAGTCTAGTACCCGGAGCCCCTAGGTGTTTATCAGAATCCAACTCATGTATGTCTTAATACTCCAAGATTTTTGATGTATGATAACATTTTTGGGCAAGTGTGAAATGGTGATGATTTTCCTAGAATCTGTAAATTTATTATTATTGTATCATGTATTGACAATTCTCCATTCTTGTAGGTTGCAGATTGTGTGGTCAAGATGTCTGATGTGATCACTCCTCCTGATAGCCCGAAGCTACCTACTACCTCCACTCAGGTGGCTACAAAAATGAAGGCCAAAAAGATGCTGGATAAGCTGCCACTGACCTCCAAATACTTGAAGGAAGGTGTTCTTATGGGGTCGAAGGTGGACTCCAAAGTGTAGGAAATAACAGACACAGAGCCCATACTTTGGGATGAAATGCAGGGCTTAATTCAAGCCATATACAAACTGAAAGCCGACAGAGATAATATGGCCACTCACTTGACCGCCTTCAGAATCATTAAGGCTGCAGATTTTCCTTTCTTGGTGCAAGAACCAAAGATAATACTCCATCTTGTGACACTCTAAAATGCACCTACTCAAACTCTTCTACTTGCTGATCCCTGACCATTACAATATCCAATGACAATTGTCAATCTGGACGTAACAACTTTTGCCTCAAGTCTAGGGATTCCACAATTTAAGGGGTTCATCATCATCAACTAGGCCAAGTTGTTACAATAATTTGAAGAGGCTTCTCTCATCCCCCAAAAATACCCCAAATCTTAGTGGCTGAAGTCTCCAAAGAGGGAACATAAAAAGATGAAGTTGGATTTCAAAGAGCCCATTCAGGCTGGCATTATTTTTCTATGCAAGATCTTTGGACAGCCCCATGCCTGGGATTTCTCGGCATGGATGTATTACTTTCTCTACTGCATCACTACCTACAACTAGACTTTAAATTGGGCAGCTATCATAGCCAACCATGTGGACTTGCATTTGAAGGGAGTTCTCCAAAATTCAAAGTTTTATATGACATCTTATGTGCTATGGGTGTTGGCCCAACAAAGACTGGCTTTTTTGGGTTTACAAACAATGGGCATTCTTGGGAATGGGCTGGGCCACCTAACACCATGGAATTATTATCCCCAGGTCCAATGGGAACTAAATTTCCCAAATTTTATAGGGTAAATGATGCCTTCATTTACTAAAGTATTTTGACACTTACTCAAGATTCTGAATACCAATTATTGCAAGAGGCGATGAACCTAGTGAGCACCTACATAAATTATTTTATTCAATTCATGCAGCACACATATATTTGGTTGACTGGCTTCTCTAGGAAACCCTATCTTCTTCCTTGGTATTGCAGGAATAGAATCATTCCTTTAGAGTTTTGTCAGTAGATTTTGGAGCTATACGCCTTCTTCATGCTGAAGAAGGTCACCAATGTTCTGTTCCCAGTCTTGTGGGAATTATAACTATAGTTTGGCCATAGCAAAAGAGGCAGATAGTGAGTTAAGGAGTTTGGGGTTGGTCAAATTTGACCACACCAGAAAATATTTTGATACTCTCAGAAAGATATCTTTGGCACTTCCCTGGGCATCCCCACCACACATAGCAGATATTGAAGATTTTTGGGCAGATTGCCAAGATAGTTCTGACCTTCGGGCCTACCAACATTCATAGATGTCCAAGGGACTGATGAAAGTGCTTGACCTTTGGAATTTTCTAAAGGGTTTTTTAGATGATGGGCCGCTGGAGGACCCAACATATAAAGGGCAGAGATTAGATAAATTGGACCTCCCTCAGATGGATTGCGCCACCCTAGAGGATTTGACAATAGAGAGAGTATGCCACCCCATTTTAGAGGCCAATCATATTTTTTTTTCCTGGGTGTGTCCCAAGAGCACCCGAAAGTGACCAATTGTTTGAAGGCCCACTACTGCCATCGGACCTAGCACAAGAAAGGGGAAGGAAAAAGAATATACCCCAGCCAAGGTACCTCCTCCGGGTCTTGCCCCCATAATGGTACAGCTACAAAAATAGATGGAGTTGGCGAGGCTGGCTAGCCAATAGATAAGCACACAAATGTCCTCTGGCCTCCTTGTAACTCCAATAGCATCTTCTTGCCTACTGGGATCCCCATCATTGGTTATAATGATGAGAAGATAGACTCTCGCTAAGGCAGGGTCTACAAGTGTTTTAGATACTAGGGTCCCATTACTAAGGAAGAAGAAGGCTACCCCCACTCCAAGCACAATTGCTAGCCCTGGTATGCCAAACCTGCCTCCAATTGATGTCAGTTTAGATTCCCCCAAGCTCAAGAATATTTCTAATTCCTCTCCCCCACATGATGAGTTTGATGATGTCTCTGAGGCAGATGAGCTCATGAACCTTCATGAGGATGTAGACCACTTAGCGGAGGAGATAGCCTTCGAAGAGAAGGAGGATATACTAGTAGAAGAAGAGGTTCTGGAACAAGAAGCTTCCACAGGGTAGGAAACCTAGGGAGAAACACAAAGAGAGCCTGAGTGGGAGAAAACACTAGTCCAAGAGACCGAAGATGAACCAAATCCAACCACAGATGAGAAATTGATGATTAAGGAAATCAGACCCAAGGGATCAATCGTTCCCCTAATAATCACACTCCAAATGCCTTTGGTTACTCTAGATGGCCAGTTTCCCTAGAGTATGTTCAATGAGGCAGTAAAAGTGGCCGCATTGTTGAGTTTTGGCCAGAGACCTCACCCACCCCCAGAAGATGTCCCAATGGAGGAAGATGTTCCAGCAGGTGAAGATGATGAGGCCAAAGAAAAACAAAAATAGAAGGATGGGGAAATCCCCGAAGGTACAAATGATGAATCAACTAATGCTAAGGAGGATGGGGAAATCCCAAAAAATACAGGTGCTACTGATATTAGAGGAGAAGAAGTTCTAGACATCATGAAAGAGGATGCCAACCTGGCAGAAAATATTGAGGTTTCCGGAGAGCAGAAGAAAGAATAGGAATATGAAAGAGAGAAAGAGCCTGATGACAATGTTAATCCTAGGAATACACTGGAATTTTAAAAGGAATCCAGATGCCCGGGTCTTAATAGAAAATCTTCCCCAGACACCCCAATGGTTGGTGGAATGCAAGAAGAGAAAGTACCTAGCAGTAGAAATAGGTGTTGTGCTCTCCTTGGCTGAGATGATGGCCAAAAATGTAGAGGCCCAGAAGCCTAAGAAGGCATAGACAGTCCATACCCTTTGGACTAGTCCAATAGGAAGTACATTTGTGAAAATCGCAATCCTCCAAATGGAGATGCAGTGGTTGTAAGGCCCAAAGATTGCACCATTACAGAAGCAGAAATGGGGAGAAGAGATAAGCAAGGTGAGCTGGACCTACTGAGAGAGGCCACCAAAGCACTAGAGGCATGGTACATTAAAGAAGGCCAAAATTTAAAGGAGGAAAAGGAGACCAATGAAAATCTCCTCACACTTTTGGTAGAACTTACATAGCCTCTAGCTGAGATCCACCTAAAAGCTTCTACTTCTGGGTTGCTGCTTGCTTAGGGTGATGTGGATTCTCTCAAGGCCATGAAGAAGAAGGCTCAAGCTGTGGATGCATGGTTCACCAAGGAGATAGCTGCCATACAACAATTCCTAGTGGTGTCCCTCCTAGATCTTTACCAAATCAATATTCTCCTGAGCCAGGAAAATGGCTTCGCTATTGTGTGGGATCAGGACTTGGAGAAGTATGAAAAATGGAAGGCCGGTTTGTAGGAAATTTTCAACACCAGAGAAGAAACCATCACAGAGGCGGGGATTTTGGGAGATGAATCATATGATTCTCTCTAGGCCCAGTACTCTAGACTTGGTCTCAAAATAGAGGTATGCAAGGTACTGGTTAAGGCCCTAAGAGAGAAGGTGACCACAGCCAAATATCCTTTGGGCCTATTTTAGGAATTTGTTGTAGCGGTGTCACAATTCGACCCCTTCACCACTAGGACATGCACCCCAGAGGAATACATCCTCAGCAAATTTGATGAGCAAATGGAGTCCATGTATCTGGTTGCCAGAGATTTTGACAGGGGC
The DNA here is from genome assembly GCA_018584345.1 of Thuja plicata. Classification (NCBI taxonomy): domain Eukaryota; kingdom Viridiplantae; phylum Streptophyta; class Pinopsida; order Cupressales; family Cupressaceae; genus Thuja; species Thuja plicata. Next base: position 13,259,744 of record MU225240.1, read on the forward strand.
AAATTATCAAGATTATCCAAGATGATGATCTGGGCACATGATGTCGTTAAGATGGTAGATGAATTCTGGAATGGTGCCAGAGAAGTTGAAGAGAAGTTGGAGGCTATCCGTTGTCAATGGGATAGCATCAAGGACATAGACAAAGAAGGTGTAAGCCAAGTATTAGAAGCATTCAAAAGTAGTAAGGAGCAATAAGGTTCTCCGGACTGCAGAGAATTTTGTCAGCTGTGCATATTTTGTATTCTTTATTCTTTGAGCTTAAGCTCCAAGATCTTGGAGTTCTTGATCCATAGTTTTGTATTCTTTGGATGACCTACATCCAGGTTCCTTAGAGCTAACCGGTCATTATCAGATAGTTAATAAGGATGTTAGAAAGTATGTAACTCTAGCAGGGCACATTAGCTCGAAAGGTAATTATGATAGGTGGTCTTCCCTAGGTGCCACCCCAGCATAACATCTGGCACATCAGAGATAGTGAGCCACTTTTCCATTAATGAGGAATGTAGCCTCAATCCATGGGGGATCAGATTTATTCTATTCTCCCTCTAGCTCTCTTCTTGAGGCCAGTTCTTCTATACCTCCTTTCTTGTCTCATTCTTCTGACATGTCAGACCTATGCTCTTCTTGAGGTTGTTGTAGCATGGTGCAGGTAGTACCAGCCACCGAAAATTGTATTTTATTGGTTGAGTGTAGATTCAAGTTAGGTTAATTTTAGGGAAAATCTATATATAAATAAAAAATATGACCTCATTCCAAGGGTTGGCAAAATTGATGATTTTTCAGTCCATAGCTAGAACATTTCAGTTTCATTTCTAGTTGTTGCAGAGCTCAATGCTCTTGAGTTTCAAGAGTTCACTAGATAGATGCTCCCTTGGAGCCATTTTTTATGTACTCACCAGTGATGTTGGAAAACTATTAATGAAGAAGGAAGGATTCTTGCAATGTTGTTGTTGGTCTCTTGATCTCTGAGTTGATATTCTTTTGTGTTGTATGTTTCTTATGTTCCTTTCTCTGATATTTTAAGTAGATTAACGACCTCCTTTTCTCTCGTTATTGAATATATGTGAACTGATGGTTTTGTGTGTATTCAATATTTTAGTGTATCATGTTAGAGAATGGTTGATGTTTTGAATGTATTTGCATTACTATAGGTAGATGTAATACTTCTAACCTTGGCCTATCTTTTGAAGTTTATTTGGTTGATTAATGAATGCTTGTAGGAAACCTCACTTACCTAAATCCCTGGAGAAGATGAGCCAAGATAACCAGCTATCCCCTGAAATAAAATATTCACAATGCCCAACTTAGCTCCCACACCATTGAGACCTGAATCTCACATACTTGAAGGCCCAGAGAATCTCATTTCTTTGGACAACCTTTACAGGCAAATTTGGACGCTACTCCGGTACCCAGTGACAAATTATCTCTATTGGCGGACCTGGTCACAAACCCTCGTTAAGAGAAAATGGCACTAGAAGGAGGGCTTGAGCTCATCCCCTTATGAAGATTTAGATTTTACACCACTTGAGGGTTCCCCAAGCCATAGTTTTAGGAAGTAGACCTTTAGTGGGATTGGATCATTTTCACTAGCCTGATTCAAAAGAATCCTTAGATCAGCTCCCAATCTCAGAATGTCAAACTCAAGCCTCCCACTCGAAAGAAATGGACCCCAAAAGCCAAGATAACTGCCATTGTCTAGGGATCCACTACATCTCAAAATGTTTCTGGGTGAAACCAATGATCTCCCTACACACTTGGAAAATATTTGTCCCCGATATGAACACCTAGACTCACAAACCATAGAAGAGCATTTGCAGGCATACAAAGATGCCATGAACTGACACCTGATCCAACATCAAGATGCTGTGACCTGGATGTTGCCTCTGTCCCTGGGATAGAATGAGTTGAATTGGTACCTTAACCTACCTGCCAACTCCATCAACAATTGGAAAGACATGGAGGATGCCTTTTGGGCAGCTTTTGCGTACATGTGGACCGAGCATGGTCCCACAACCAGTTCATCTCCATTAGGAAGGAACCAAATGAGCCCCTTGCAACATTCAACCATAGGTTCCAACGTGCCTTGAAGCTGTGCATAGGTCATTTCATCCCATCCCAAAAAGTGACCATCTAGGCCTACCAAAATGCAATGGATCCCTTCATTTCCACTCTCCTATGGAGAACTACAGCCCCCATCGACCAAGATACTTTGGTGAAATTTTACAACATAGCCTTGGAGTTGTCTCACGGTCTTAACAAATCTCTAGGCAGGATTGGGCAGAGCATGCCTTTCAACATGATACCTGACGGGACTTCTTACATCGGGGGATACAACCCCAATTAGAAAATGGGTGCCCCTACGATGGCCATGAATCCACCACCACCATTGATAGACCAACAGGTCTAGTATGTATATCCATCACAATCTCAAGCAATACTGGGTCTGGAATACATTCCCTAGAACTAGCCACAACAAACACAGCAACCACAGATACAACCTTCTAAAGTGCCTTTCTTCCAGTCATTTATGGCTGGAGAACTACCACCCTTGACTCTAGTACCCACTTCTACCTTCCCAAGAAACCAACAACAGCAACCGTCATATTGTGACGTGAACAATCAACTGTGTGCCAAGGTTGAGTCCCTTCAGCGACTATTGTCCCCACTGAATGTGGACATGGGACAGTTGAAGGCAGGGTCTCTTGCACCCCACAAAACCAATTCCCAGGAAATGTCTTCTCTAGCCAAAGAAATAAAAATACTAGATGAAGGAATTACAACAACAGGCCTCAACCCAACCAACAATAATGGAACAACAATACTAACACCAGAGGTCCTCCTCCAAACCAAAACACCAATCAGGGTGGTGCTAGACCTTCCCATTTCACGCCAGTCACAGAACTCTAGCCCCTGACTAACTGGTGTAGATTGCACGATACTGACTCTCACTCTGAGGTGAATTATGCCATGCTAGAGAAGGTCATCATGATCTCCCAACTGGATAGACAAAAAAATGCTAATCCTAATCCCCCAAAACCTCCCATACAAGAGTTCACTCATAGTGCCTTCACCTGTGAGACCATCTTCTTTGGAGCAGACAAAGAAGATGAAGAAGAACCCAAACTACATGGGTTCTTTTACGAATCTATTCCAGCCTTTGAGGCCAATGCATTTACCAACCCACAGACTCCCTACAACACCCAGAGTCAGGTTGGTATAGGAAAACTTTACACACCTCCCAAAGACACCCCTCCCTAGGATAACACAATCGATCACCCCTTTCATCCTAAAGGATCTATCTCAAACCAAGCTAAGGACCCAGCCGAGGGAATCCAACAATTCCCCGAGGGGAGGTTTGACATCACAAAGGTGTTAGAATAAACTACCACCTCCATGACCTTGATGGAGGTTTTTATGAATTATCCTGAGCAGAGGAAGTCTCTTCTAAAGCTCTTGGTAAACCTAGAAACTCTCAGTCGCCCGCCCAAGACTATCACTTTTGATGACGCTAATGTGATTTTCTTTTGGGGTAACACTGAGGATCCTCCCTTCTTACTAGGCTTAAATATACAAGTGAATAACCTTTACATTTTCTTAGTAGATTCTGGAGCTTTAGATAACATCATTCCCTTATCCATATGCTAGAAGCTCAGATTTAATCCTACTCCATCTAACGACACAGTAGTCTAGCTAGACAAAACCACTATAAAGATGGTAGGTGAGTTGAAGAACATCTGGATTTATCTCATCAAAGACCCCAGGATAGCAAGCATAATTGACATCCAAGTGGTGGACATCCCAGAAACTTATGGGATGTTACTAAGTTGCAATTGGTCTAAGTCCCTTAATGGGTATTTCTCTACTAATTTTTCCCACTTGTGGCTCCTCTGGAATGGAGAATCTAACTAGATCTAGGTAGAAAGTGAGCCCCAGATGAAAAAGGCGCTCACTAAAGTCGAGAGGGTAAATTAAGTCCTCTTCTCTAAGACTTCCCCCAAGGTGTACCGACCGCTAGAAATATTGACCTTTGATTTCACCCCTAGGAGGATCCCATTGTTTCTTAGAGAATGCAGGACCTGGATGAAAAACTAAGGGGTGAAGTTAACGCACAAGGTACTGCAGTGACCCCTACTATACTCTTATCCAACACTTGGTGTCAGGTGCATTATCAAAAACATTCAAAACTAGAGTGTGAGCCATGTATTTCCGCTGCCACTCGACACATCAATGCCCTCTAGGAGAAGAAACACTCTTTGGATATGCCTAGACCCAGCAATCTTTCTGGCGGTATCCCCATGATGCCGCTAGTCCAGGAATCCCAACAGGGAAAAACCTCACCCAAGTGCTATTAGAGTCAGAGGAAACTCCTCCCAACCTCCACAAAAATAATCCAAAGGCCACTTTTCCTTCCCAGCCCCAAACAATGAACAATGACTTGTGGACCCTTAAGTTTGACGGGTCCCAGTCCAAACAAGGCTGTGGGGCTGAAGTGGAATTGATCAACCCGTGGGGAAAATCCTTCCTTGCATCTTATAGGCTGTATTTAAACTACATGAACAATGTCACAGAGTATGAGGCCTTGGTCCTTGGACTCTTATTTTCACTAAGAAAGGGAATCACTCACCTCCGGGCACTGGGTGATTCAGAGTTGATCGTAAAGTAAGTCCAGAGCCAATACACTTGTCATGATAAAAGCCTGGCTGCATATCACAACTGAGCATGGATCCTCATCAAATATTTCAATTCCTTTGGCATTGAACTCATGCCTCAGAAAAGAAACTATGTTCTAGATTCTCTTGATGTATCTGGCAGCACTCTTGAGCCAATGGCTAGCTCTCGGCTGCAGATATTATTTGTTGAGATGATCCCATCCTAGAAAATGTCACCCACTTTCAAGTTTTTTAAGATGATCAGCATATCCTGGCCTTCATGGCCAATGTTGGTGTTTTCAAGGAATAGATAGTGGAAGAGAGAGATCATGATGATACTGGGTAGGGTGAAGAAGATGATAGGATCATAGACTTACCAACCAATACCATCCCAAAGGGGATGGTAGCACTAGAACAAATCTTTGACTCAATCCCTCTAGGCTGGGAAAAGATATCATCCTTCTCTAGTGGAGGAAATTTTGAAAAGGTAAACATCAGCTAGGCCAGTGAAGAAAAACTAGTACACATTGGCACCTCCTGCTCCCCTAAGGAGAAGGAGAAGATTCTCATAGTTCTCCAAGAATATATTGATGTAATTGTGTGAGGGTATGAGGATTTGGAGACCTATGATACATCCATCATGACCCATACCATCCCACTCAAACCTGATGCTAAGACCTTTCAGAGAAAGAAAAGACTGGTCAACCCACTGATTGAGCCTTTAATTCATCAGAAGGTTCAAAAACTATTGTCAGCACAGATCATCTTTCCAATCTGGCATACTATGTGGGTTTCCAACCTTGTCCCTGTGAGGAAGAAAAGCGGTGAGATCCACCTTTGCATGGATTTTCAAAATTTAAACAAGGAATCTAAGAAGGAAAATCACCATCTCCCCTCATTGGATGGGGTATTGCCAATCATGAATGGATCACAAATGATGTCCTTCCTAGATGGGTACTCCAGGTATAACGAAGTCATGGTTAAGTATGAAGATAGAGACAAAATGAAATTCACCACCAAATGGAGAACGTTTTCATACCGAAGGATGCCCTTTGGCCTGATCAATGCAAGGGCTACATTTCAGAAGGCTATGGACATTGCGTTCGAAGGACTAGTAAACCGGTGCATAATCATCTACATGGATGATTTGATCATCTTTTCTTAGGATAGGCGTGATCATTTCATCCACCTTGCCTAGATTTGCGAGATGTGTTTCTGGTATGGGATATCCCTCAACCCTAAGAAATGTATATTTAGGGTCACTTAAGGGAAGCTACTCGGGCATATTGTCTCTAAGAAGGGTATATCCATTGACCCTGAGAGAGTTGAAGCACTACTAAATCTACAGATGCCTGACAACACGAAGGAATGAGATCTTTCTTTGGGAAGATAAATTTTGTTCCGTGGTTCATCACTGGATTCACTGAGATAGTAAAGGCACTCAATGAAATGATGAAGAAAGATACTAAGATTGAATGGAGTCCTGAGGAAAAGTGGGCATTCGCCCAGATTAAACAAATGATTGTGGAGGCACCAGTCTTGGCTAGTCCAGATTATTCCCTCCCTTTTCATAGATATTCCTTTTCTTTGACACATTTTTCTATGACAATTTTGACCCAGAAGGTTGGGGGGAAGAATGATTGATAGCTTTCATGAGCTCCCCCTTTAAGAATGCCAAAGTATGATATTCACCTTTGGAAAAATAGGCCTTTTCTCTCATTCGCGCTATGAAGAAATTCTAGAATTATATTCTTCGGAGAAAAGTACATGCTATCATCCTGGACAAAGCTATTAAGTCTCTGCTCTTGTTGAGTGAATTGGGTGAAAGATGGGGGAAATGGATGACCATCCTCCAAGAGTATGATTTGGAAATGCAACCCATGAAGATAGTCTGAGGCCAGGGACTATATAGAGTGATGGTAGAAGAGACTCCCAACATCGAATGCCAAACATACACAATGGATTTCATCACTCAAGATCCATGGTATACCGACCTAGTATACTTATTATTAAACAAAAGATGCCTGAAGGGGCTGCCCCCAAATAAGCATTGTGCCCTGCGATTAAAAATTCCACACTTCATGATAAAAAATGGAATGCTTTTCCATAGGAATTATGAAGGGGTATACCTCCAGTACATAGACAGGGACCAGGCTACAAAAATGATCGATGAATTTCATAGGTAGTTTGGAACCGAGCATGGCTCAACTGATGCCATTGCCCATCAGATCCTCCAGGTTGGGTATTATTGGCCCTATATTTTCAAAGATGTCTACACTTACGTTAGAAGATGCCATACTTGCCAAACCATGGCACATTGTGAGCGGAACCAGGCCATGCCTCTGTAGTCAGTCTTCAAAGCTAGACCCTTCGCCCAATGGGCATTTTACTTCATCAGGGAAATTAACCCCAACTTGTCTGCCAACCGCCAGTACATTTTGACTGCTACTGACTATTGCACTTGGTGGTCTAAAGTGATTACTTGTAAAAACAACACGGAAAATGTAGTCATATAATTCCTAGAAGAAAACATCATCACAAGATTTGGAATGCCCTTTTTTATAGTATGTAACAATGGTCTGGTGTTTTCTTTAGTACAATTACTTGAATGGACCTATGACCAAAGGGTCACCTTGAAGTTCTCTAGCAACTATTACCCCCAGGGGAATGGTGTTTCTGAATCAACCAATAAAAATTTACATGAGGTGATCAAACATCTATTAGAACAGAACCCCTAGGACTAGCACCAAAAGCTTAGATTCGCTCTCTAGGCAGATCGTATCTAAATAAAGGCAACCCTAGGGACATCCCCATTCCATCTAGTTTATGGCTAGAATCCAGTATTCCCCATCAACTTACAAATCCCAATTTTACAGTTCATGCAGGAATTGAGCAATCGGGACAACATCGTGGAAGTTTGACTTTTGAACCTGGTGTGGATGGAGGAACAAAGAGACACAGCCCTTGAACATTTTGCGCATCACCAAGAAGTAGTAAAGAAATGGTTTGATAGAAGATCCTAGTATAAGGTCTTTCATATTTCATACTTGGTTCTCTTGTGGGACAAGGCTTGGGAAAAGAAGGGAAAGCACACTAAGTTTCAACGGCTCTGGCTTAGACCATACCTAATCAGTTGTATGGAAGTTTGTTGAAATGTGCCTTTTTCAGAACAGAGGTCTGATATTTAGGCCATGTTATTTTAGGTGATGGGATCTTAGTGGACCCATCTAAGATTGATTCCATTATGAATTGGCCAGCACCTACTTCTGTGACCAAGGTAAGAAGTTTCATGGGTCTTGCAGGATATTACAGGCAGTTTGTTCAGGGTTTCTCTAGAGTGGCTCATCCTATCACATCCCTTCAACAAAAGGGAAATAAATTTGAGTGGATAGAGAAAGTGTGAGAGGGCCTTTTAGGAACTCAAGAAAGCACTTACCAGTGCACCTATTCTAGCAATGCCAGAGCCTACAGCAAACTTTGTAGTCTGCACAGATGCTTCCTTGGATGGTTTGGGGGCAGTACTTATGCAGGATGGGCGCGCTATAGCATATGAGTCTAGGAAACTTAAGACTCATGAGCTTAATTACCCTACCCATGACCTTGAGCTTGTGGAAGTAATGCATGATTTAGTGTGATGGCGACACTTTCTCTTGGGACATCAATTTGAGCTTCATTCAGACCATCAAAGTTTGTAGTATATATTCACTCAGCCGAAACTTAATGCTAGGCAGAGGAGGTGGATGGAGTTCTTATGTGAGTATGACTTTGATGTCCATTATAACAAAGGAAAAGAGAACATGGTCACTGATGCTTTGAGAAGGAGGCAACATGAGTTATCTTTCATGATCACTAGTACAGACTTGAGAGATCATATTTTACACCATTTGTAGGAGGATGCCTTATATTTAGAGGTTTGTCAGTTGATCCAATCTCAAAGGCCCCTTGTGGGTAGATTTTCAGAGTATTCCTTGGAGTCTAATGGACTATTACATCATAGAGGACACATCTATGTACCTTCTACCAAGGATTTTCATAATAGCATCATGCTAGAGGCTCATAGAGCCCCTTATGTAGTGCATCCTGGAGTTAAGAAGATGCATGTTGATATGAGATAGCTCTATCATTGGCTGGGTATGAGATAGCACATTGCAGAGTTAGTGGTCTGGTGTCTTGAATGCCAGAAGGTTAAGGCTGAGCATGGTCATTCTAGAGGGCTCCTTTAGCCTCACGAGGCACCTATGTGGAAGTGGGATGTTATATCCATGGATTTTATCATTGGTCTCCCTATTTCATCTCGTCACCATGATGTTATCATGGTGACAGTTGATAAGTTGACCAAAGTGGCCCACTTCTCACCTATTCGTACCACATTTACAGCCCCACCAGTGGCTCAGGTCTTCTTAAGGGATATAGTCAGACTGCATGGCATTCCTCAGAAGATCATTTATGATAGAGATTCTCTCTTCACATCATCTTTTTGGAGAGAATTATAGGCAACTTTGGGCACAGGCTCAACCTTAGCATAGCTTATCACCCAGAGATAGATGGTCAGATGGAGAGAGTGAATCATGTTCTTGAGGATATGCTTATATGTATGTCATGGATCATCAGGTCAAGTGGGAAGAATATTTGCATTTAGTAGAGTTTGCCTATAATAATGGGCATCATTGATCTTTGGGTATGCCACCGTATCAGGCACTTTATGGTAGACCTTGCAGGACACCTTTGAGTTGGAGTAGGATTGAGGACAGAGTTACCATTGGACCATAGCTAGTTTTAGATATGGCGCAACAGGTAGCCTTAATTAGGCAGCGTCTTCTAGAGGCGTGGGATTGACAAAAGAAATATGTTGATGCAAAGAGGACATATCGGGTTTACAAGGTCGGAGATAGGGTCTTCTTGAGAGTACGGCCTCACAAGAGTCCAATCCATTTCAAAAAAGGTTCTACACTTGCACCTCAATTTGTGGGACCTTTTGAGATATTAGAGAGGATAGGACCAGTAGCGTAGCATCTAGCCCTGCCACCTAGCCTGTCACACATCCATGATGTGTTTCATGTTTCTATTTTGAGATAGTATATTTATGATGAGTCTCGCGTTATAGATTGGGATTCCTTATAGGTGGAGTCGGATGGGTAGCTAGCATTCGAGCCTATTTGCATTTTGGCATGCCAGACATTGGGCCTACGAGGCCGAGAGCTGGACCAGGTTAGGGTCCAGTGGGATTGCTATGATGAGGTTACAGCTTCATGGGAGGATGAAGCGTAGATGAGAGCTCAGTATCCCCATCTTTTTTATGAACTCCAGGAGGAAGTTCAAGCCTAGGGGGGGAGGATGTGAGGCCTCACCCTGAACCCCATCGTAGTTTTCTAGTTTTCTGCTTATGATAGATTTAGCATATGATACTTTTCTTTTGATGCACTATAGACATTATGGACTTTATGCTTTATGCCATGGATTTGATTATTTTGGATGTATGGACACTTGATGCTTTATGATGAACCTTATGGACTATATTATGTTTTCTATTATGGACCTTTATTCTGAGACTATTGATTTGGAAAGTCATTATGATTATGTTATGGTTATTGATGAGATTTGGATTTATTTGATATAGAGGTAGAATTTCAATTTAATTTAATGTGAATTTTACCTTATGATAAATGCTTAAAATGAGAATTATGTAATCTTGTGATCTTTAGTAATAACTTAGTTTATTGATGATGTCCTAATATTATGAATATTGCTTATCTCTTTATGATGTATATTTATTTCCTCATACTACTGATATTTGAATTGAGTGTGCAGGTAAGAAACCATGGTATTTTATCTGGGGAACCAAACAAAGGGAAATGTGAAGTCAGTTTGAGCCAAGGTTGTGTCTAATGAAAGACAAGACCTCGTTGTTTCATAATTTTATTCGTAAACGTATTTGGATGATTGTGGTAGTGTAATATTTTAATGTATTTCTAAATTCTTTGTGAGTTTTGCCTAAGTGGATATGACATGGCCTAGTGATGTGTAAATATTGTGTGTGTCATTTGACACTTGTGTTTTGTACTTAAGGCCATGACATGTCAACTTGGGAATGGTTGTCCACCTACCTAGTTTTGTACATTAGTGAATCCCCATATGCATACCTTGGGTTGGGAGATGGGAGTGTGGTCACCTCATTGAAATTTCGAAATTTCTCTTAGAATGGACTTTTAGAGGTGTTGTGGAGGGTTCAGGGGTGTTTTGGGGTCATTTTTTGGTAGCCCACTTGTTATACCAATAGTTAAGGGCCTTTTTAAACATAGGATAGCCCCTATTTGACCATGTGAACCTTCCAAAATATTGATTTCCCAAGTTGGACGAAAATGAACTCTTGTGAGGCTTGACTTGGATAGAACACCATTCCATTTTTGTGTTAAGACATGATTCACCTTTTCGAAGCTTCCTTCTTTAGTTCCATTTTTGGTAAGGTGTAAGAGTTTAGGGAAGAGGGACCAATTAGAGAACTTTTCTTCTCCCCATGAGCTTTCTAGAGGGCTTTTTAGTGGGAACTCTCCAAGTTGGAGAGTTTGAACGCCCACTCCCTAACTTAGGGACATAGCTAGAGTTGGTGATCTTGGAAGGAGGGATTTGGCTGAAAGGGAGATCTTCTACAACTTTATTCCTTAAGCTTGAATTTTAGGTTGGTGGGTATTATGCAACTCTCTCTCTCTCTCATGTAATCTTATGTGCTCTTGTTATATGAATGTGGTTGTGTTATGGGCTTGTTGAAAGCCATGAATCTTGTTGTTATTGTAAGGTTTTGATGTTGTTGCAAATTTTTTCCTTTGTTTTCCCTTTGTATGTTTTTGTTTATGGGAGTATCAAGACTCACTCACCCTTGGGAGTTAAGAGTAGTCTTGTGGGTGGAGGAGTTATGATAGCCCTTGGTGTAGAGTCTCTCCTCAAGCAGGAGAGGGAAAAAGCGTGGAGTATGGGCTCCATGAAGCCTCCCTCATTGTGCTTCATTGGGGATCATAAGGATTTGACATTGTTTTAGTTGTAAATGTGAAAGTGAGATTGTTTTGGACAGCCATGTGAAGGCTAAATTTTTTATATTTTGGGATGGCCTTCTCCCTTGGGTACTTGGTGTACTTCACCCCAAGTAGGATCCTTGAATGATCCTTTCTAAAAGCCTTTGGATTGGGAGTTTTATGTAAATGTATTATGTTCTTATTTGTTGTTGTGGCATGAGTATTTTCCCCACCTTTGTTTGATTCTCCAATCTCAAGGGTGGCCTCATAAGAGGCCCTTGGGTGGAGAGCTGCCCCATGGTTTCAAGTTTCCCCTTGTTCATGTGTTTGTAATACAGATTTGAAGGAATGAAGTCACATTAAAGTTGGGGAAGAGCTTGGAGAAAAGTAAATGTAGTAAAAGAGATTTCTATACCATGCTATCATTTTGTAAAATTCTTATGGTTTATTGTGTGTACAGCTTTAGAAAAGAAAGGATTTTGTAAAATGCCATGTGGCTGTCTTAAGCATCCTTAAAAGCAATTTATAAAGATTAGTGTTATTATTTCATTTTGGTTTTGTAATATTCTCGTGAATAAATAAAAGTTCTTTCATGTTAAGCTTTTTAAGGAGTAATTCTAGTTATTTTTAGATTTATTAATGTTACCAAAGAAAGAAAAGAAATCTGCTTTTCCCTTAAATGAATGCTCTTTATATTTGATTTGTAAATCTTAAAGTTAAGAAAAAGAGAAAATTTCTACCATCAAAATATTTGTACCTTTCAAACATTTTCATACTTATTTCAACTTAATAAAAAGAGATAAATGTGATTTTTTGTAGGCATGCATAACAAAAAAAGAAAATCTGAATCCATTAAGTTACTTTCTATTGCTATTATGTTAAAAAAGAATCTACCTACAAATGTGGTTTATAACTTATATTTTCAAATCTCTTAATCTATTTACTTCTTGAAATCTGCTGTGTAAAAATTATATATA
>MU225240.1:13272919-13290475 GCA_018584345.1 Thuja plicata
TATATATATATCAAAAAGCTTCATTTTCATGGCTGCCATGCCTGCAATATCAAAAATTAGAGCAAGAACTAGGGTTTGGAGGGGAGAGATAATGAAGAGAAAAAAATTTAGAAAATAAACTTTTAGTCTCTCTCATGTATGACCCTAACCCTAATTTTTAATTAGGGTTAAGGATTTGAAAAGAGGGGGAAAAGGGATTATGTTTCAAAACTTCATTTAGGTACTTTTTTTTTATATATGTTTTTTTAATCCGTAGTTAATTTAAGTTTAGATTTAAGTGATTTAAAGGAAAGACATTTAATTGATTAATGAGACGAATTAAATGTTGAAGTTGTGAAAGGGGTAATTTATATTTTCTACTTGTTAAGTATTCGAGGGGAAGTTAATAATTTAAATTACATGCTTCTTAAAATCCAAATAATTAATATTAGAAAACTTGATAGTTGATCCCCCTATGAACTTTTATTTTAGTAAATATTAACCAGTAGGGTATAATTGATCATAACAGACAAATCATTAAACATCATTATTTATTTCCTAGGAGGTCACCTTATTTTATAGTGAATTTGGAAATTTAAGGATATATTTTATTAGACATCTTATTGAACCTTTGAGAATTTAAAGTTTGTTCCTTAATTAATCAAGCCTTTGACTCGAATAAGCAATCTTAACGTTTAGGATTATAAGATTTCTCTTCGGGGCTAGTTTTATCCTAGCCATTAATTAAAAACATAAATTAATAATTTAATTGGAAATTATTTTATAGGGGGTGAACCGTATTAAAGTCTTTAAGTAAATCTTGGAGACTCTTAATGTTATTTTTATATGGTCAATATATGTGGGTAGTATAATGACGATTATAAAAATAATATTATGAAAGTTCCCTACCCTAGAGGGTTAATTAAACATAGAGTACATTAAGTTGACAACATACCAGATTTTTCTGAAAGACGTTGGAGATGGAGAATAGGGAGTCTCTCTCTCTTTCTCCACATCATCAAACTCTATTAATAAATTTAGTGGATGACATGCGAAACCTTATAACTTCACCTTGCGTAATCTTCAAGCATTATCCTAAAATTAATCCTAGTCAAACTTATGATTTAACGTCATCCTGTGCAACTAATTCTTTAGTAGAGGTTTAGGGTTAAGGGAGGTTGACACTTAGTCATGATTCCCTTTACACCCTCTAGACATTAATATTACTCTTAAAAAAAAAAATTGTTTCATTTTTGGGCGTGAAATTTTGGGCATGACAACTTGGTATCAGAGCCACGTTTGAAACACTAGAACCTTAAACCCACTATGTTTCTAAAACTTAAAAAAAATTATTTTAACATTTTCAAAACAAGATCAAACTTAGTAGAAAAATTTATGCAACAACTTTCAACATTTTTCATTTCAAGTTAAGCTACTACCTTCAACTTATACCACCTTCCTATGTGTGTAGGATGCCTCTAGTAATGCGGCAAGCTCACTCCCATGGGCGAAACCATAGACGTGCCCCTTCAGCATGAGTTCAGTTGGAACAGAATGTAGGGGGTAATGATGAAGAGTAGAGGCCTCCTCCCAAACTACCCCCCAACCCCAACTAGGAAATATTGAATGCACTTCAGAATCTAGTCGGGATTATTTTAGAAAGGATACCACAGGATAATCAACACACAGGACTCGGGGGTGCAGCGTGTGAGCATAGTAGGAGTCCCCCACCTAGGGTTGTGGAGGACTAGGCTGACCATGAGGGTGAGTCAGTACATATGCCACCTCCAGAGGTAGTTATTCTAGCATTTGAGAGGGTACCCCATGACATAGGGGACCACATCAGGGAACTTATTTGCCTTAACCCACCACCCTTTTCAGGAGCCACAGGTGGGAGTAAGGCTGAGGCTTTCCTTTTGAGCCTCGAGAGATGTTTTGGTTTGCACCCTTATGGGAGAAATATGAGGGCACACTTTTCTATCCACTTGTTGAGAGGATCAGTAGCTATTTGGTGGTGGATAGAAGAGTTAAAGGGTAATCTATCTATGGATACCCTCACTTGGGACACCTTTCTAGAGAGATTCAGGGATCGCTACCTATCTGAGCACTATAGGCAGTGATGGATAGATGAGTTTCATGACCTTCAGCAGAGAGGGCTCACTGTCACACAGTATGAGTGTAAGTTATTGGAACTTCTACCGTATATTTAGTATATGAGAGATGAGAAGATCAAGGTCAACTGCTTTGTTAGAGGTTTGAATGCATCTTTATCAGGTTTAGTGCACATGGCAGCACCCAAGAACCTTCGTGAGGCCATGGAAAAGGCCTTGATTGCTGAGGAGATATAGGGTAGGGGACAGGATACATGAGATCGGTCACAAAACCAAAACACCACACCATAAAATTTAGGGTATTAGAAAACACACTGGAAAGGGAATAATAAGAACAATCAGAACAATAACCGGCATTCCTCAGGATCTTACAAATCCCCCCGTCTCAGCAGCAATCATATCAGGTACAGAAATAGAAGGCCCCTCAAGGGCAACAGGGCTCCAAGCCCAAACAGTGGTAGTCATAGGGTCCTAGTAAGGACCAAAGGTCACAGACATCATCGGCACTCCCATATAGGACTCAGCAGTCCTCTCAGGGTGGTTATAGTGGTTCTAGTAGGACAGGGGGCTCGCAGTACTCTAGACCCTAGGGTACCCAATTCTAGACTCAAGGGCCATGTTATTCTTGTAGTGCCATGGGGAACTTGGCTAGAAATTTCCCTCAAGGGGGTGGTCAGTGCACCGCAGCATTAGAGCCCACTGTTGGTGACATGGGTAGATCCCACAGAGTTTTTGTAGCGGTTGACAATTGCCAGGCAGAACATCAGGCTACCGTGATTGAGACTACAGGTATGATTGGAGGTAATAGATTTACTATTCTATTTGATTCAGGTGCTATAGATTCTTTTGTTTCTCCATTGGTTTTGGAGCATTGTAGGCTAGTGGCAGCTAGACAAGAAGTTAGTTGGGAGGTAGATTTAGCCTCAGGTTCTAGAGTACCTGTCACTTCCTTAGTTAAGGATTGCTAGATTCATATTGGTTCCATGACCACCATTTCAGATCTACGTATCACTCCTCTTGGATCCTATGGGATAGTACTTGGCATGGATTGGCTTTATGCACACAAGGCCAAGCTAGATTATTAGCAAAAGAAGGTAGAATGTTTAGATGACAATGACAATGCTATAGTAATCCTAGGGGTTCAGAGGGCAGTATCCATTCCTATGATTTCTGCTATGCAGCTTAAGTGGTGCATGCAAAAAGGGTGCCAGTTATTTTCCATCACAATCAATGATAGGGATGAGGAAGTAGAAAAGGAAACCTCTCTTGATGATCATCCCATGTTAACGGAATTTGTAGATGTGTTTCCTTCAGAATTACCCAGTATGCCTCCCCATAGAGCAGTTGATTTCCATATAGACCTCATGCCAGGTGCTGCACCAGTATCTAGGGCACCTTACAGAATGTCTCCTAATGAGCTTAATGAGCTCAAGATCTAGCTTGAGGAGCTTCTTGAGAAGGGGCACATACAACCTAGTGTCTCTCCTTGGGGTGCACCAGTTATTTTTGTCGAAAAGAAGGATGGATCACTTAGACTATTTATGGATTACAGGAAGTTAAACAAGTTAACCATTAAGAATCGATAACCATTGCCTAGGATTGATGACTTGTTCGATTAGATACAGGGTGCCTGTGTGTTTTCCAAGATAGATCTTAAATCAGGGTACCATCAGTTGAGAATTGTGGAAAGTGATATCCACAAGACAACTTTTTGAACTAGATATGAACATTATGAGTTCACTGTTGTGACTTTTGGTCTTACGGATGCCCCTACTATGTTCATGAGCCTCATTAATGGGGTATTCTACACTTTCCTTGATAGATTTGTGGTTGTGTTCCTAGATGACATATTGATATATTCTTGTAATGAGAAGGAACATGAGGAGCATTTAAGATAGGTATTACAGTTCTTGAGGGATAATCAGTTGTATGGTAGTTTGTCTAAATGTGCCTTTTTCAGAACAGAGGTTCAATATTTAGGCCATGTTATTTTAGGTGATGGGATCTCAGTGGACCCATCTAAGATTGATGCTATTATGAATTGGCCAGCACCTACTTCTATGACCGAGGTCAGAAGTTTCATTGGTCTTGCTGGATATTACTGTCATGCCCAAAACTAGGGCAAAACACACACATAATTTTTTTTTTTGAAACACATAGGTACGTACAAGTAATAGAGGGAGAGTTGGAAGTATAATAGCAAAGTATAGTTAACCTTTGCATAACAAGGTACAGGTGTAGACAGAATAAGGGTCAAGCCACAATAGATGCAAAATTGGGCATCAATTTATACCACGGTTATCTAAATCCTCAACTTGGGTTTACCTAAGTCTAATCTCTCATTAAAAATCATGAGTCCCTGTCGGGATAAAAAAAGGTGTATCAATGGATCGAAACATAAAGTGTCAAAGTGTGATAAAAAAAGTAAAGCTATGATGGATTGGGGTGGGGCATCACATCCTCCCCCACTAGGCATGAACTTCCTCCTAGAGTTCATAAAAAATATATGGGTACTGAGATCTCATCTGTGCTGCATCCTCCCATGAAGACGTGACCTCATCATAACAATCCCACTGGACCCTAACCTGGTCCAGCTCTCAGCCTCAAAGTGCAAGGGTCTATCAGGCTATAATATGAATGGGCTCCATTGCTAGCTATCCATCTGACTCCACCTGCGGCCTCTATGACTATGGCCTGGTGCTTGGCCTAGTGGTTATCTCCTACTGCAAAAAATCTATGGGATCTACCCATATCTCCAACAGTAGGCTCTGAGGTAGCCCCTTTCTAACCAGTCGTTGACTATCCCTGCAAGCACTCTCTCACTAAATGACCCATACCACCGCAAGTGTAACATGGCCCTCAGGTTTGAATCTACACTCCCTGTGTCCTAGGCTATTGTGACCGTCTAGTCCTACTAGAATCACTATATCCACCCCTAGAGGACTACTGAGTCCTAGCTGGCTATGTCTGAGGGGTCTGTGTTCCATGATCCTATTTAGGGTCCTGAGACCTCCACTCTTTGGGCTTAGAGCCCTGATAACCCTATGAATGTCTCTATCTAGAATTTTGCTGGGATCTCTGTTGCTGAGACTGTTGGGAAGAGGGGTTTTAGTGTTGGGACCGATCTCAAGACTCCTATCTAGTATGGATCTCCTTGGCTACAAGTATCATCTCAACTACCCCTCTAAATGTGGTAGGAAATGCTAGGTATACTGTGCTCTGAAGAGACATATTAAGTCCCTTAATGAAATGGTGAATACACAGTTTCTCATCCTTCATGTAATCAACATATGAAAGGAGCTCAAGAAATTGACTCTCATATTGGTTCACCATGAGGCCTCTCTGCTGGAGATCATGGAACTCCTCTATCTGTCTCTATCTAAAATGCTTGGAGAGATATCTCTCATAGAAATGAGCCTCAAAGGTCTCCCAAGTGAGTGTGTCAATACTCACTCCACCAATGGATGCCTTCTACTCCCACCAAGTGGAAGCCTTCTCCCATAGGAGATGAACCGCTAGTTGTGCTTTTAGATTACTCCCATAAGGGCACAATCCAAAACATTTATGTAAACTCTGTAACTAGTCCTCTACTACTATCCCATCAGAGGATCTCAAAATCAAGGGTGGATGGAGTCGTAATAACTCTCAGATCTCATCTCCAACATCTCTAGGGGGTCTCTCCCTGGCACGTAACTCATGCTTGCATGGGATAACAACCTGATGAACTGACTCCCCTTCCTGATTATCATAACCCTCCATAGATCTAGGTGGAGGACTCATACTCCTCTCCCTACTAACTACTCTCTCATTCTCTGAAACATGTGCTTCCCCTTCGGGAACTTGCTGCTGAACTACGGGTGGTAGTCTCTGCTAAATCGCCCCAATCAGATTTTGGAGAACATCCATAATATCCTGGTTAGGGTTCAGAGGTGGTGGTGGCGGTGGTGGTGGTGGAGGTGGATCCTCCTACCCTACCCCCGCATGGGGAGCTCTATGACCTCTACCTCGTCGATTAGATTGGTGACCGCAGGCATCCTACACAATGATTTAAGTTTAGAGTGAGTTGAAACATAATGGGTTAGGTTCCTTGTGTCAAAACATGGCTCTGATACCAAAATGTCATGCTCAAAACTAGGGAAAAACACACACACAATTTTTTTTTTGAAACACATAGGTACGTACAACTAACAGAGGGAGAGTTGGAAGTATAATAGCAAAGTATAGTTAACCTCCGCATAAAAAGGTACAGGTGCAGACAGAATAAGGGTCAAGCCACAACAGACGCAAAATTGGGCATCAAATTATACCACGGTTATCTGAATCCTCAACTTGGGTTTACCTAAGTCTGATCCCTCGTTAAAAATCATGAGTCCCTGTCAGGATAACAAAAAGTGTATCAATGGATCGAAACATAAAGTGTCAAAGTGTGATAAAAAAAGTAAAGCTATGATGGATCGGGGTGAGGCCTCACAATTACAGGTAGTTTGTTTAGGGTTTCTCTAGAGTGGCTCATCCTATCACATCCCTTCAGTGAAAGGGAAAGAAATTTGATTGGACAGAGAAAGTGCAAGAGGGCCTTTCAGGAACTCAAGAAAGAAACTTACCAGTGCACCTATTCTAGCAGTGCTAGAGCCTACAACCAACTTTGTAGTCTGCATAGATGCTTCCTTGGATGGTTTGGGGGTAGTACTTATGAAGGATGGGCAAGCTATAACATAGGAGTCTAGGAAACTTAAGAATCACAAGCTCAGTTACCCTACCCATGACCTTGAGCTTGCGGCAGTAGTGCATGCTTTAGTGCAATGGCGACACTTTCTCTTGGGACATCGATTTGAGCTTCATTCAGACCATCAAAGTTTGTAGTATATATTCACTCAGCCAAACCTTAATGCTAGGCAGAGGAGGTGGATGGAGTTCTTATGTGAGTATGACTTTGATGTCCATTATATCAAAGGAAAAGAGAATGTGGTCGCTTATTCTTTGAGTAGGAGGCGACATGAGTTATCTTCCATGATCACTGGTATAGACTTGGGAGATCATATTTTACACCATTTACAAGAGGCTACCTTACATTTAGAGGTTTATCAGTTGATCTGATCTCAAAGGCCCCTTGTGGGTAGATTTTTAGAGTATTCCTTGGAGTCCAATGGACTATTATATCATAGAGGACGCATCTATGTACCTTCTTCCTAGGATTTGTGTAATAGCATCATGCTAGAGGCTCATAGAGCCCCTTATGTAGCGCATCCTAGAGTTAAGAAGATGCATGCTAATATGAGACAGCTCTATGATTGGTCAGGTATGAGATAGCACATTGCAGAGTTAGTGACCTGGTGTCTTGAATGTCAGAAGGTTAAGGCCGAGCATGGTCATCCTGGAGGGCTCCTTTAGCCTCACGAGATACCTATGTGGAAGTGGGATTTTATATCCATGGATTTTATCATCGGTCTCCCTATGTCATCTCGTCGCCACAATGCTATCATGGTGACAACTGACAAGTTAACCAAAGTGGCCCACTTCTCACCTATTTGTACCACATTTATAGCCCCAATAGTGGCTCAGGTCTTCTTAAGGGACATAGTCAGACTGCATGGCATTCCTCAGAAGATCATTTTTGATAGAGATTCTCTCTTCACATCATCTTTTTGGAGAGAATTATAGGTAGCTTTGGGCACCAGGCTCAACTTTAGCACAACTTATCACCCAGAGACAAATGGTCAGATGGAGAGAGTGAATCAGGTTCTCGAGGATGTGCTTCATATGTATGTCATGGATCATCAAGTCAAATGGGAAGAATATTTTCATTTAGTAGAGTTTGCCTATAATAATGGGCATCATTCATCTTTGGGTATGCCATCGTATCAGGCACATTATGGTAGACCTTGAAGGACACCTTTGAGTTGGGATAGGATTGAGGACAGAGTTACCATTGGACCATAGCTAGTCCTAGAGATGGAGCAATAGGTAGCCTTATTTAGGTAGCATCTTCTAGAGGCACAGGATCGACAGAAGAAATATGTCAATGCAAAGAGGATAGATCGGGTTTACATGCTCAAAGATAGGGTCTTCTTGAGAGTGCGGCCTCACAAGAGTCCAATCTATTTTGGAAAATGCTCTAAGCTTGTACCTCAATTTGTGGGACCATTTGAGATATTGGAGAGGATAGGACCAATAGCGTACCATCTAGCCCTGCCACCTAGCCTGTCACGCATCCATGATGTGTTTCATGTTTCTATTTTGAGAAAGTATATTTATGATGAGTCTCACATTATAGATTGGGATACCTTATAGGTGGAGTGGGACAGGCAGCTAGCATTGGAGCCTATTCATATTTTGGCACTGCGAACGCTGGGCCTACGAGGCCAAAAGCTGGACTAGGTTAGGGTCTAGTGGGATTGCTATGATGAGGTTATAGCTTCATGGGAGGATGCAGCGTAGATGAGAGCTCAGTATCCCCATCTTTTTGATGAACTCCAGGAGGAAGTTCAAGCCTAGGGGGGAGGATGTGAGGCCTCACCCTGAACCCCATCGTAGTTTTCCAGTTTTCTGCTAATGATAGATTTAGCATATGATACTTTTCTTTTGATGCACTATAGACATTATGGACTTTATGCTTTATGCCATGGATTTGATTATTTTGGATGTATGGACACTTGATGCTTTATGATGCACCTTATGGACTATATTATGTTTTCTATTATGGACCTTTATTCTAAGACTATTGATTTGGAAAGTCATTATGATTATGTTATGTTTATTGATGAGATTTGGATTTATTTGATATAGATGTTGAATTTCAATTTAATTTAATGTGAATTTTACCTTATGATAAATGCTTAAAATGAGAATTATATAATCTTGTGATCTTTAGTAATAACTTAGTATATTGATGATGTCCTTATATTCTGAATATTGCTTATCTCTTTATGATGTATATTTATTTTCTTGGACTACTAATATTTGAATTGAGTGTGCAGATAAGAAACCATGGTATTTTATCCGGGGAACCAAACAAAGGGAAATGTGAACTCAATTTGAGCCAAGGTTGCGTCTAATGAAAGACAAGACCTTTTTGTTTCGTAATTTTATTCATAAATGTATTTGGATGATTGTGGTAGTGTAATCTTTCAATGTATTTCTAAATTCATTGTGAGTTTTTCCTAAGAGGCTATGAAATAGCATAGTGATGTGTAAATATTGTGTGTGTCATTTGACACTTGTGTTTTGTACTTAAGGCCATGACATGTCAACTTGGGAATGGTTGTCCACCTACCTAGATTTGTACATTAGTGAATCCCCATATGCATACCTTGGGTTGGGAGATTGGAGTGTGGTCACCTCATTGAAATTTCGAAATTTCTCTTAGAATAGACTTTTAGAGGGGTTGTGGAGTGTCCAAGGGTGTTTTGGGGTCATTTTTAGGTAGCCCACTTGTTATACCAATAGTTAAGGGCCTTTTTAAACATAGGATAGTCCCTATTTGACCATGTGAACCTTCCAAAAAGTTGATTTCCCAAGTTGGACGAAAATCAACTCTTGTGAGGCTTGACTTGGATAGAACACCATTCCATTTTTGTGTTAAGACATGATTCACCTTTTTGAAGCTTCCTTCTTTAGTTCCATTTTTGGTAAGGTGTAAGATTTTAGGGAAGAGGGACCAATTAGAGAAGTTTTCTTCTCCCCATGAGCTTTCTAGAGGGATTTTTAGTGGGAACTCTCCAAGTTGGAGAGTTTGAATGCCCACTCCCTAACTTAGGGACATAGCTAGAGTTGGTGATCTTGGAAGGAGGGATTTGGATAAAAGGGAGCTCTTCTACAACTTTCTTCCTTAAGCTTGGATTTTAGGTTGGTGGGTATTATGCAACTCTCTCTCTCTCTCATGTAATCTTATGTTCTCTTGTTATATGAATGTGGTTGTGTTATGGGCTTGTTGAAAGCCATGAATATTGTTGTTATTATAAGGTTTTGATGTTGTTACAAAGTTTATCCTTTGTTTTCCCTTTGTATGTTTTTATTTATGGGAGTATCAAGACTCACTCACCCTTGGGAGGGAAGAGTAGTCTTGGGGGTGGAGGAGTTATGACAGCCCTTGGTGTAGAGTCTCTCCTCAAGGAGGCGAGGGAAAAAGCATGGAGTATGGGCTCCATGAAGCCTCCCTCATTGTGCTTCATTGGGGGTCATAAGGATTGGACTTTGTTTTAGTTGTAAATGTGAAAGTGAGATTGTTTTGGACAGCCACGTGAAGGCTAAAATTTTTATGTTTTGGGATGGCCTTGTCCCTTGGCTACTTGGTCTACTTCACCCCAAGTAGGATCCTTAAATGATCCTTTGTGAAAGCGTTTAGATTGGGAGTTTTATGTTCTTATTTGTTGTTGTGGCATGAGTGTTTTCCCCACCTTTGTTTGATTCTTCAAGCTCAGGAGTGGCCTCATAAGAGGCCTAGGTTGGGTGGAGAGCTACCCCATGGTTTCAAGTTTCCCCTTGTTCATGTGTTTTTAATGCAGATTTGAAGAAATGAAGTCGCATTAAAGTTGGGGAAGAGGTTGGAGAAAAGTAAATGTAGTAAAAGAGATTTCTATACCATTCTATCATTTTGTAAAATTCTTATGGTTTATTGTGTGTACAGCTTGAGAAAAGAAAGGATTTTGTAAAATGTCATGTGGCTGTCTTAAGCATCCTTAAAAGCAATTTATAAAGATTAGTGTTGTTATTTCATTTTGGTTTTGTAATATTCTCGTGAATAAATAAAAGTTCTTTCATGTTAAGATTTTTAAGGAGTAAGTCTAGTTATTTTTAGATTTTTAATGTTACGAAAGAAGGAAAAGAATTCTGATTTTCCCTTAAATGAATGCTCTTTATATTTGATTTGTAAATCTAAAAGTTAAGAAAAAGAGAAAATTTCTACCATCAAAATATTTGTACCTTTCAAACATTTTCATACTTATTTCAACTTAATAAAAAGAAATAAATGTGCTTTCTTGTAGGCATGCATAACAAAAAAAGAAAATCTAAATCCATTAAGTTACTTGCTATTGCTATTATGTTAAAAAAGAATCTGCCTACAAATGTGGTTTATAACTTATATTTTCAAATCTCTTAATCTATTTACTTCTTGAAATTTGCTGTGTAAAAATAATATTTATAAATACATACATACATATATATATATATATATATATATATATATATATATATATAATTTGAATATTATTTATTAAATTTTTTTTTTATAGCGAGGCAGACTATTTTCTTTTTAAGTCAACGTTTTTATAAAAAAAATATAATATAAAAAAATATATATATATGGGGGGGAAGGAGGCGCAGCCCCCATCCTCCCCGCTCTCCCTTAAGGGAGGTGGCATAGGGGAAGGAGCCTGTGCCCCCCCATGCTGGGCGACGGTACCACCAGCGACAGTCGTGGCCTTAGAGGCCGCAGACTGTGGTGCGGCTGGTAGCCACACGACCCAGCCCGCCACATCATATGCAAAAAAATATTAAATAGGGGGCGCAGTTGGGGGTAACACCCACCACCCCTCCAAAAAAACACTGCAAGCTTGATCACAGTCTGCTTCAGCCGCCAATGTGCGACCCGCATAAAATTTAAATGTACATAAACATATATATATGTTTGAATATATATATACTACTATATATATATCCAAAAGCTCCATTTCCATGGCTGCCATACCTACAATATCAAAAATTAGAGCAATAGAACTAGGGTTTGGAGGGGAGAGATAATGAAGAGAAAAAAAAATTAGAAAATAAACTTTTAGTCTCTCTCATGTATGACCCTAACCATAATTTTTAATTAGGGTTAGGGATTTCAAAAGAGGGGGAAAAGGGATTATGTTTGAAAACTTCATTTAGGTACTTTTTTTTTATATATGTTTCTTTAATCCCTAGTTAATTTAAGTTTAGATTTAAGTGATTTAAAGGAAAGACATCTAATTGATTAATGAGATGAATTAAATGTTGAAGTTGTGAAAGGGGTAATTTATATTTTCTACTTGTTAAGTATTCAAGGGGAAGTTAATAATTTAAATTACATGCTTCTTAAAATTCAGATAATTAATATTAGAAAACTTGATAGTTGATTCCCCTATGAACTTTTATTTTAGTAAATATTAACCAGTAGGGTATAATTGATCATAATAGACAAATCATTAAACATCGTTATTTATTTCCTACGAGATCACCTTATTTTATAGTGAATTTTGAAATTTAAGGATATATTTTATTAGACGTCTTATTGAACCTTTGAGAATTTAAAGTTCATTCCTTAATTAATCAAGCCCTTGACTGGAATAACCAGTCTTAACGTTCATGATTATAAGATTTCTCTTCAGGGCTAGTTTTATCCTAGCCATTAATTAAAAACATAAATTAATAATTTAATTGGAAATTATTTTAGGGGGTGAACCATATTAAAGTCTTTAAATAAATCTTGGAGACTCTTAATGTTATTTTTATGTGGTCAATATATGTGGCCAATATACTGACTATTATAAAAATAATATTATGGAAGTGCCCTACCATAGAGGGTTAATTAAATATAGAGTACATTAAGTTAATAACATACTAGGTTTTTCTGAATGACCCTGGAGACGGAGAACAAGGAGTCTCTCTCTCTTTCTCCACATATTCAAACTCTATTAATAAAATTAGTGGATGACATGTGAAACATTATAACTTCGCCTTACGTAATCTTCAAGCATTATCCTAAAATTAATCCTAGTCAAACTTATGATTTAACGTCATCCTGTGCAACTAATTCTTTAGTAGACATTTAGGGTTAAGGGAGGTTGACACTTAGTCATGATTCCCCTTACACCCTCTAGACATTAATATTACTCTTAAAAAAAAAAATTGTTGCATTTTTGGGCGCGAAATTTTGGGCATGACAAACCGGCTTAGAACCTAGAGGCTTCACTTCAGTTAGCAAGTGTCCCACAACCTAGAAGTGATTCCCATGTTGTACTAGATTATAAAGACTACAAGAGCTTTAATAGGGTGTAAAATCTAGTGCATAATAAGTACATCATTACGGCCACTGAGTATTTTACTAAGTGGGTCAAGGTCATGCCACTAATCAAAGCCACTAGAAAATAGGTAGTTATGTTGATCTTGAACTACATTATTTGTAGGTATGGGATACCTTCTTCTATTGTAATAGAAAATGGGGGTCAGTTTAAAAACTAAGACAACGAAGACCTTTGCACATAGTTTCACATCACTCAACATTTTTCTTCACTCTATTATCCTCAAGGTAATGGACAAGCTGAGACATCAAACAAAAATATTCTTAAAATCTTACACAGAAATGTGAGTAATTCTGGCAGAGACTGGAATTTATAATTAAATACGGCAATATGGGCCTACATAATAAGTATTAGAACACCAACTAGAGCCATGCCATTTTCTCTATTCTATGGCGTAGAAGCAGTGCTGCCTATTGAAGTAGAAATTCCATCTTTGTGGATATCTCTGCAAGGTCTTGTTACAAATGAACAATATCGCATTGATAGGGTTAATGCACTTGAACTACTTGATGAACATAGACAAAAAATGTTTGATCATCTCAAAGTGTACCAAAATGAATGTCAAAAGGGTGCAATAAAAGTGTCAAACCATGACAATTTAAAGTGGGGGATCTTGTTCTAAAAGATAATCCTAAAAACTGGTCAAATAGAGAACAAAAAAGAAAGTTTGAACCCAACTAGCTGGGGCCTTATATCAATACTGCAACTTTTGGGACTAGATTGTAGCATTTAGCTACAATTGAGGGAGATTTTCTTCCCGATCCCATCAATACTCTACATTTAAAGTGGTTCTACGTTTGATATCTGGCTAAAAGAGACCGTGCAGTGAAATTTTTTCAGAAAATAACAAAAAAATTAGAAAATTGATCATGAAAAAATCCAAAAACAATGGAAAAAGTCCTGAAAAAGGGTATCCTTGGTGAAAACCTAGCAAACAGGTGCCTTGATACTAACAAAAAAAATGAAAAAAAGAAAAAAGAACAAAAAATTTGAAAAAGAGAAAAGTGCCTTGGTGAAAACCTGGAAAATAGGCATCTTGGTAGAAAAAATAAAAAGCTTTGCCAAGTGGTGAAAACTTGGAAAACAGGCATCACTCGTACTCTATGCTCCATCTATTAATGCATTAATGATACTAATCCTTAACAATCACACCTGTGCTATTGGTTGACTCTGATTCCTTACAAATTTCATATCCTTGCCTAGGATTAGTTTGCATTTGTATCTTAGGAATAATGATCCTGCACTAGGGGCATCTTTGCTAGCATGTTCAGTTTTTGTCTACTAGTTTGTCCTAGGTTCCTGTCTAGGATGGTTTGCCTCTCAAAATAGTATTTCTCAATACTTGCATCAAAATGTCACTATCACAAACAAGGGTATTTATTCAACACCATCTACCTGTAACAGACATCATACTAGTGTCTCTCAAACACTTTAATCAAACACTTTAAATGTACTAGTATTTTTCAACACTTTAAATCAAACAATATTCCTAAATACTACTTTGATTATGATCACTGACAAAGTTAATCTGATATACTCAGACATGAAAAAAATATTTCTTAATTCCAAGTTCTAATTGGTGATTCTCTATTGTGCTTGAAAAATGAATCAACAATATTTCTCAATATTACTTAAACACAGATTGATCTTGGTTTGATTATGACTCTTTTATGTTCCCATGATGTTTCAAACTAGGGGCATGTAAGTTGTTATGCATTTTCTTTGATCGATTATCAATTAGTGATTGTTATGTCTTCCAAGTTACTCCATGACGTCTATTCAAAGACAAAGAGTTGCAAGGACATGGGGCATAACATTTTTTTGGTTTTCTATATATGGTGATTTTTTCAATCATCCTATAGATTTCACCTAACTTGGATGTTTATGGTAAGAGCTGCCAACATGAGTGGATAGCTGCATATATCTTGATCTTAGTTATGTATAAACTATAGTGAGGTTGATCCAATTTCCTTGCCTATTTCTAAATTAGATTCTTAGTAAGGTGTATGAAACATTATGTACCCAAGGATATAAATATTGAAGGTCATTGTGGGTCACATATATTACATTACACATGAATAGAAGATGATTCTTAAAAGAAAAAGGAGCTAACTAACTAGTCATCCTGGCCTCTTTTCCTTGATGCTTAGGTTTATTTCTGAAATTGCATCCAATACACATAGTATTCATACTTTCATGATACCAGTGGGTATTAGTGATAGTTGTACTATCAAGTGATGTCCGTTACAAAAATACCCATTGATGATAAAATGTTACAATGTATACAAATTAGTGACAGTCCTAGGAGTCTGCATGTAGATGCATTTATAGATTGCATGATTCATTTTTGAAAAACAACATAAGCACTTGAGCTCAAAATGATTTCCTGGTTCATCTGAAATCCAAGCTAACTACATAATCTATATTACTGATATCAATGTTGTTGCATATCCATGGAATACATTTTGCATTTAGAAATGAGAAAGAGAAAAATATAAAAAATAGAGCATTCAAGTATTGCATTTACTTTTACATCCTAAGTGCATCCATACATATATTTTCATAAAGAAAATCCCAAAAACATATATTTGCATATCATCTAGTATCATTGAAACACATTTATATATCTATAATAAATCAGAGCATAAATGATGTCATCACATGAATCTAATCTAACTCATCAAAAGACATGGAACATAATCAAATGTGCATCAATCTAAACATTTATCAAAGAAAAGAGAATCCATGAACATATCAAGATCAAGAACAACTCTCTCAGATATATCAATGATGGAACAAATAAAAAATGTACAAAAGAGTATCAGCATATTAGTGTGAAACATATATCAAGTATCACAAGTATACAGTACAATGGATGATCACAATAGGATCGATATATACAAAATGTCTCAAAATATCACAAGTACAAAATCAGGTCTGACTGCCACCCTCTCCCTGATCTGGAGAAGGAGGAGGTGGTGCAAGATGAACTAGTGGAGGCATAGCTCTCTCAGACTACTGTTCTACTTGAGAATAAGAAGGAGCTCTTTGTCCCTCTGGAACTGTAGCATAATACAAACCAAAATAATATGTAGCTCTCTGACCCTGATGTGTCACTATACGGGCTTGTGTATCTTGTTCTCCTCTCAAGCGCTCAAGCTGACTATCTTTGTCTACCAGTAAAGCCTCTAATGTGGAAACCCTAGCCTTGAGCTGCTTATGCTCTCATTAGCACTGAGATAAACTATCACCATCCCTTCCTAAACCTCTTTTAGTATCTCTGGGTGGATCCTTCCCACTGGGTACCTTCCCTGGTGGTCTCTACTTCTCTCTAGTAAGAAATGGACCAGGATCTATCTATGGAGGCACGAACCTAAAATAAGTTTGTCTTCCTCTCTGCTATCACTAGCGCCCACTACACCTCTACCCTTGTCATCCCCACCATCATCTCCATAATCTAGAGGTGGGCTCCTACCATCTCTCCCTCTGTCTCTCCCTCCATCTCTCCCTCCACATCTCCAATCTCTCTGGGCTCCACCTATATCTCTGACTAGTATGTCATCTTTAGGATTATAATCTATGGGATCCTCTATGCGAGGAATGGCCTCATCAGAAGCTTTGAATCTAGGGAATGGATATTGTAACATATGCGTGAGATACCCATCAGAACAACCTGCATCTATTACCTCTGGAATAATTTCCCACCCAACTGCAACCATCTGACTAATAGCATGCTGAGAAGTTTCATTTACCAATCGGGCTCCCCAAAGTGTCTCCTCATCATGGATCAAGGCATATACTGTTATTGTAGACATCCAAAATCATCCTTATATTAATTTAATTAATATTCGCATAACATTATAATTAATTTTAATTAATTATATTTGTTATATTCTTCTATCTATTTAATTAAATTTATTTAATTAAATACGATTCATGCTCCTAAGTATTTGAATTTAATTTAAATACTATCCCTTTTAATGTATTAAATCTTATTTAATACATTACCCTCCATAAATCCCTCTTTAAATAAATTTTAAATTTATTTATTTCCCCACATTTCTAATATTCTTCTAAACCAAGATTAAAGTTAATAAAACCTATTAATCCTACCTAGAAATCTACTCTATTCCTACCCTACTCTACCTATTCCTCTTAATAAACCTACTTCCTCACTTAAACACACACTAATCACACTTAAAGTGTGATTCCTACTCCTTTTAATACTAATAGGATGCTCCCACATGTGTGAGAAACTCCTCAAAAAAGGAATCCACCAACTTCCTTTATTATAGCCACTCTTTTGTCCCCCACTCCATTCCCCAAGGGTTTCTCACACATGTGTGAGAAAACCTTGAGCCACTCAAACCTTAAAGGCTTGTGTTGACTTTTGCATGGCTTGTCCTCTTGCCCTTGTGTCCTCT
>MU225240.1:13323190-13334947 GCA_018584345.1 Thuja plicata
TCCATACATTATCCCTTATTCTATCCTATCCATATTTTTCATATCATATCCCCTGTCCTATTCATACCCTCCATCTCATATATCTTCTCCAAATCCATTAAATTTTGCATACCTTTTCTCTTCCTTAAAAAACTTGAGGCACACATACATCCATACATGCTTTGGACAATACATGCCTTCCTCCCCTCCATGCATATCCTTTTCACAACTATCTATCCATCTCATTTATCCTTTATCTACCATATCTCCATCCTTCATCTTCCCACCTCTAGTATGGGGGCATCCTTTGAAAGATAGTCCTTGGATCCTAATCTATTCATTCCCCATTCTTCATTCTTCCACTCACATCCCTTACACATCAACCTTCTCTATCATGCATCCTTTATCCCCAATATTCCCATCCTTCATTTTCCTACTTCTAGTGTGGGGCATTTCACTGCTTTACCACATAGTTCTTGAATCTGCATCCTTCAATCCCACCTTCCATATTCATCCATTCAATATTACATATCCATTCATTCCCTTCCTTTATCTCCCATCCAATCCATCTCTCCATCTCCACCATTGCTTGATTCTTCCTTGTCATTGGTCTGAATCCCATTCTATCAAATTCATATTCTTCCAATCATCTTATCTTCCTCTTCCATTCTATTTATCTTATATTCCAATTCATTTATCTTCTTCCATATTCCTGTCTATCCACTCCATTTATCTTTTAATCCTATAATTCTATCATATTCTATCTAATTCCTCTTATCTTCCACTCTAATTCTCTCTAATGTATCCAATCTATTTATTCTCCCCTCCAACTTCCAATCCATTCCTCTCCCATTATAACTTCTAATCCAATCTATTCCTCTTCCATTCTATCTATTTTCTAATCCAATCCATTCCTCTCCCATTATATCTTCTAATCAAATCTATTCCTCTTCCATTCTATCTATTTTCTAATCTAATCCATTCCTCTCCTATTATATCTTCTAATCTAATCCATTCCTCTTCCATTCTATTTATCTTATATTCCAATTCATTTATCTTCTTCCAATTAAATTCTATCCCATTCATTCTTCTTCTAATCTAATACCTTCCTCTTATTTTCCAATCCCATTCTATCTAATTCCTCTTCTTATAAAATCATATTTCTGCACGACTGAGCTTACCCCATCAACACTGAGCTTTTCCTAGACATAGTGATCACAATATTTTTTCACCAAATTAGCAGATAGATTGACTTTCCTAATGACCATTCTATTCACAAGCAATTGCCAGTGAATTCTCATTTTTTATCAATCAATCTTAGGCCCATCAGGATGCATCCTTCTAGTGTCGGCTATTATCTTAATCCTCACATCAAATTTGTTCATGGAAAGAAATTTTGGACTGAATGACCACTTGGTCAGGATGCCTTTTCTTGTGTTTTACTATGTCCTTATCGTGACAGCCTTGATCTTTTATATCTTGGTTCGTTATGGTGAGTATCTAGTGAAATACGTGTCATTTGTGGTATGATCTACTTGTCATATTTTGTTAGTGCATTTATATTTTGATATTCGGTTATGACTATGTATGCCTTACTGGGGGCATGACTCATGCATCTCAAATCCCTCAAAAGATCTGAATGTACTGCGTCTCCTCATGAGTAACATTTCATAGCTCTCATCATACCTGATATCTCGCATTCTTGTTCCTAACAACCTATTTGTCTGAGAGTCTAGTCCATGCAAAGGAACCATGTCACTTGTGTTTTCTAGCACATGGTGCTTATCTCCTTTTCCAATATCAAACTAGGGTGTTCTCTCCAACATTAACACGGTATTAATCCCACTATTATCATGTAGTTAAGATTGCATTTTAGCTAGGTCATATTGCACTTTTCATTTTGCTCTTGGCAAGGTTTTTGTTTATTCCCCCATCCTGATTGGGGCATCATGTCCCGGATCTAGCCTAGATCTACCCCCCTTCTCCCCCAAGGACATGTCTTGTGACACCACCTAATTTCCCCCTTTTCTCTTCTTCCTCTCTTCTACCTTTTTTCAAGAAAATTCCATAAAATTTATTTTTTCTCTTATTTTCTTGAGGGGGCATCATGTCATCTCCCACCATAATTAATTTTCCCTCTCTAGGGCATCTTACTTTCTTTTCTTTAATGCAACACCACTTTTGACGCCGCATCAAAGAGGGGCAAAATATAGACGTCTAAAATTGTCCTTATATTAATTTAATTAATATTTCCATAACATTATAGTTAATTTTAATTAATTATATTTGTTATATTCTTCTATCTATTTAATTAAATATGATTCACTTTCTTTAGTATTTCAATTTAATTTAAATACTACCCCTTTTAATGTATTAAATCTCATTTAATACATTATCCCTCATTGATTCCCTTTAAATAAATTTTTAGTTTATTTATTCCTTCACATGACCTAAATTATACTAAACCATAATTAATCTAAATATAATTTGGATTAAGCTAATTTAAACCTACATTCTACCCTAGCTCACATTACTCTCACCAAATAAACCTATTCACTAATTAACTAAGGTTAATTAGGCTAATTTCTAGATTCCTACAACAATTAGTCCTAATTATTTGCTCACACATGTGTGAGAAAATTTCTAAAAATTGACTTTTCCAAATAATCCTTATTTGGTGCCAATAAGTTTCTTACACCCATGATGACACCTTCTTACACTTTCTAAAAGTGTTCTATTGGCCCAAAACTCTTACACCTTCTTACACTTTCTTACAAGATCCTTCACATGTGTACTTTAAGTACACTTTGACCCATCACATCCAAAGTTTCTCACACATGTGTGAGAAAAGTGGGTCTCTTGCATGGCTTATGTGTCACTCATGTGGTACCTATGTGGATTCCACAAGAGATCCACCTCATCCAAGCCCTCTTTTTCCTCCAAAAACTCTATAAATAGAGGCCTTTCTCAAGAGCAAATCATCTCTCATTTATGCATTGTTATCATGCTAGTATAAGTCTAGGATTTCTTAGTATATTTCATGTTTTTATACTCATTAGTTCTTAGTGGAATCTACAAATTACATGTTAGGATAATGACAAATGAACTTATTTCTATTGTCTTATGCATATCATCTTAGCTTAGTCTTTGAAATATTTATCATAGCATAGTATTGCATTTGCATTCATAGTGAAGGCTTGAGACAAGTTTTCAATACTTGTTTCTTGAGTTCTTCACTCTCTTAAATCAATTAGTTTTCATTCCTTATTTAAATAGTGGGATTTATAATATTGTGTTGGGAGAGCACAGCCACAAACCTCTCTAAGAGAAAATCAACAAGGCTTGGGTGCACTTGTTTGGCTCATTAGAGGTTGTGATGGATCTTTTGTTGTCTTTTAATAGTATATTTTTAGACATGTTTAATGTTGTTATTTGATATATATCTCTAATGTTTTCATGTCTGAGCATGCTCCCAAGAGGTTAGGTTTCATCGCATACAAGAGGTATTCATTTTCTGAACAAACCTGAACTAGAAATATGCAAACAGTGTCAAATTGGGAAGATGGGAAAAACTAGCTTCAAGAGAAAGAACTAAAATACAGAAGAAAAATTAGAATTGGTGCATACTGACTTATGTGGACCAATTGGAAAAACAAGTTACACAGGTGAGAAATACTTCATTCTATTTGTTGATGATCATTCCAAAATGATGTCTATTATGTTTCTCATAGAAACATCAGAAGACATTCAAAAGTTCAAATGGTACCTAGCTAGAGTTGAAAAAGAAACATGAAAGAAACTTAAATGCTTAAGATCTGACAGAGGAGGAGAGTTCATTTATAATGAATTCAATGAGTCCTTCAATGAAAGAGGAATCAAAAGACAGGTATCTACCCCAGCTACACCATAGAAAAATGGTATAGTAGAAAGAAGGAATAGATCCATTATGGATTGTACAAGAACCTTGATGATTGAGAAGGATGTTGCTACCAAATACTGGAAGGAAGCCATTAGCACTACAATTCACACCTTGAACCGAGATCAAATGAAGAAAGGTATTGAGAAGACACCTTTTGAATTATGGTATGTCTATAAACCTATTGTTCATTATTCCAAAGTATTTGGAAGTAGATGCTACATCTTGAAGGAAACAAGAAATAAAAAAATTGATGTAAAATGTGATGAAGGTATATTACTAGGCTACTCTAGCAAAAGAAAAGCATATAAATGTTTAAATCTTACTACTCATAAAGTCATAGAAAGTTTGCATGTAAAGTTTGATGATTTTGCAGAAAGAAATGAAGAACAAAGTAGTAAAGAGCCCGAATACTACAAAAACTTTGTGTATTATGAACCTGATACTAAATCTAAGACACATGCAATGGTGATTGGACAACAAGCATGTCAACCACTAAATTCATTAGCATAAACCTTGTTGCAACCAGTGATTCTAACAGAAGAAACCAAGTCACAAACAGAGGGAACCAAGTCTCAGATTGAAGAAATTGAGGCATAGACAAAGGCACCCGAGTCACAAATAGAGGTACTCGAGTCACAAATAGATACACCTGAGTCTCAGATAGTGGAACTCGAGTATCAGACAGAAGAACAAGATAAAATATTTGAGCATGGTGAACATAGTGGAGCAAGCCCAAAATCAAAGAGGATGGATCTTGTACTTTCTAAATATGTTAGAAGGCATCATGCACCTGAACAAATAATTGTAGATCAGACAGAAGGTGTAATGACAAGGAGAAAAATAAAAGGTACATGTTAACTTAGTGAAATTGAACCTAGAACTGTTAAAGATGCATTGAATGATGAGAACTAGATTGAAGCAATGAATGAATAAATTGAGCAGATAGAAAAGAAAAAAACCTGGACTCTTGCACCAAGACCAAAGGGAAAGAATGTGATTATTACTAAGTGGGTTTTCAGAAACAAGATGAATGAGAAAGGTGAAGTTTCTAGAAATAAAGCCAAACTAGTATGTAAAGGATATGCTCAAGAAGAGGGTATTGATCATGGAGAAAAATTTTCTCCTGTTGCAAGACTTGAAGGAGTCAACACTCTTCTGGAATATGTTGCACATAAAGGATTCAAGGTATATCAAATGGATGTAAAATATGCATTCTTGAGTATAATTCTTGAAGAGGAAGTCTACATTGAGAAACCTAAAGGATTTGTAGAACCTAACAAAAGGAATATGGTTTTCAAACTGCACAAAGCATTGTATGGACTGAAACAAGCTCTGAGAGCCTAGTATGAAAGAATGCATGGTTACTTGATAAGTATTGGATTTCAGAGAACTAATGACAATGGTAGCTTGTACATCAAAGAAGGACCACATAACAAGATACTATTAACAAAAATATTTGTTGATGACATATTATTTACTAGATATGATGACTTATTTAGAGCATTTGTTAGGAATAGTCCAAACAAATAACTGAGAGGGGGGGTGAATCAATTATCTACAAGATTTAATTCTTTTTCAATTAATTACAAAATAACTTTAAACATAAACTCAACAAGATAACACAAAATTGAACAACACAATTTTGGTAATGGGGAAATCCAAATTAGGTAAAAACCCCGGTGGGAATTAGCACCCATAATTAACTGTACTAGTTTATAATGATCCTTGTTAGAAGATATTGAAACCCTATTAGGAGTTGATCTTTACAATGCAATAAGTATAGAGACCTGGTCAAATGTCAGACCCTATTAGGAGTCTTTTACAAATAACCCTATTAGGGGTGAGGACACATTGTCCAAGAGCTCACAGCTCAAATGGTGAAGGCTACAACCTTCTGTAAGGTAGATATACACTGTATTTGAAAATGAACTATTTGATTAGACCTGTTGTCTTGATCAATTCTAGTGAACTGTAATCTCCTTCTACTTCTTCATATAGATCTTCAATTGATGAATGATGTAGCTTTACTGTCTAACTTTCTGCTCTGCTTTGTCTTATATTTTTCACTTCATTTTCTACACTTAGCGATCACATTTGAATTATTATATGTATCTTCCCCAAGGATAAGGTTGGCTTAACTAAGCATGCAATCAAATTTAGGACCGCACAACTCAAAATGAGTTGATGTGTCACTTCACATAGTCAGCTCTACCAAATTAACTCAAAAAAATGCTTCTATTAAAATAGGTTTAGCGCCTTTAGATAATCATCATTAACTCATAACTAAACATGAATACAAACACGCATATCCCAAAGATAGACACAACTCAAGAAACAATGTAAATATGTCAGCTCTTAACATATAATCTCCAGAAACTGTAACTACCAAAACAGATTAACATAACTCAACTGAAACTGCATATCTGAATCTGCGTGTATGAACATTGCATCTAAAACATGTCTATAACATATATGTAAACACGCAAGGCTCAAGAATATCTATACTGATAATTACTTACAGGAAACTACTGTATATTATATGTTGTCATCAATGACAAACATACAATCAACTATTTGCACAGAAGAAAATCTCCAACAATCTCCCCCTTTGACATTGATGGAAACATATGATTTGAAAAACACCATCAATCCAAAGTATCCTCCTTCTTTTTACAATCTTCTCAATATCCTCATCAAAAGCTCCTCTTAACTCTTTTTACTATATTTTTCATTATTGTATACTCCCCCAGAGTATACTCTCCCCCTAACTATATACTCCCCCTTTGACATCAATGGAAAAGGGAACCAAAAACAATTAAGCACAAGAACTACTCCAGAAGTAGAGTATTCAACCACTCATCAGTCACCAAGGACTGATGCTCTTGCAACAAATTCTAATTAGACTTAGGAAAGGAAATTACTCCCAGCTTCTCCTTGAGATACTCAAAAGTATCTTTTGATAAAGGCTTTGTAAAAATATCTGCTAATTGTTCTTTAGTGCTCAGATAATCCAACTTTACTTCTCTGTCTACAACTTTTTCTCTTAGAAAATGATATTTGATCTTAATGTGTTTTGTCTTTGCGTGCATCACAGGGTTTTTTGACATTGTCATGACCAAGATTTTCGCGCCCAAAAACTCAACAACTTTTTTTTTTTGAAAGATAAGACAATGCTTAAAAGGTCACATTCAAGGGTTTACTAATTGAATACATTAGAACTTCACCTACCCAGGATTACTGGGTTGAAAAGTAAGGAAATGTCTTGAAGGGTCAAGGGGTATCATGTCATTAAGACAACATCCTTCAACCCTAAATCAGAATAATTAAAAAAAAATAGTTTTAGGTTAAATGAGTCCTCTAGATGGGCAGCATAAACCATCACAAAGTTGTACCATGATGTCTTCTAGAAGATTAATCTACCCAATGATAATAATCCCTATAGACTAGACAATCTAATGTTTTCGTCACTAGTTAATACTTATAACACTAAAATTTAACTATACAAGTGTTTCCATAATAACACTATTTTTACAGAGGCCATTATACTGGCCACATATAATGGTCCCATAAAAATAGCATTATCGGCTTATTTATTAATTAAACACATTATCTTGACTATTTAATTAATGGCTATGTTAAATTAAATTTCGTATAATAACTTATAATTTAAATTTCAAGGCTAGAAAATCTAGTTAAAAGATTAAAATAATTTAATGTCAAACTTTAAATTGCAATAGTTTAATTAATATTTTAATTTACTGAATTCTTGATTCACAACAAATCTCATTTTAAAAGACGAGTTCAAGGAAAATAATAACATATATTAATTCATTTGTCGAGTGCGTCTATACCATTCTAGTAATTAATTATTATCATTTAATTTAGAGAAGGTCAACTAATAAATTTTCTAATAGTTAATTTCTTAATGTTAAAAAGTAATTTATTAATTTAATTTAACCCCCTCAAAGTTATATCTCAAGTTATAATATATTCCCCTCTATTTGTTTCCTTAAATTTACTTATTTAAAAATAAAATTAATTCTTACAATAGTATAATTGTAATACTCCTCTTAAGACAAAAAGATAAATGTTTTCCCATAAAAGGAAACTCCAATATCCAAAGGAGAGAAAAAAATTTAATAACTTAAAGTGATGTGTTTTCCCTCTCATTTTGAAATCCCTAACCCTAATTTGAAATTAGGGTTAGGGTCTCAAAATGAGATGACCAAAACACTTTCTATTTTTGTCTCTCCTCTATTCTTCTTCTTCTTCTAGCCCTAACTGCCTATCTTTTTTTTTGTTTTCTCCTTTAGAAATGTGATGGTGTGGCAGCCATGAAAGGAGTAAGAAGTATGCATGTATATACATTTTAATATATATACATAAACTTACATTTCTGTAAGTGTATATATATATTAATATCTATATATATTATGTTAAAACCCTAAGTTGCAAGTCTAAAATTCACGGCTGAATCAAGCGATGGGGGCGCAACATTGAGGAGGGTTCCATTTCCTTAAAGGGCAGCGGTGAAAGTGGGGTGGGACGCAGCTTGGCCGGCCCTGTGGTGGCGCCTCCCACATAGCCCACCATAGCCGGCGGCACTACCACCGCTGTAGTGGCAGCTATGGTGGCTGCGCCCACCACAGGGTGGGGAGGAGCCATGGCCTCCCCCCTTTTCAAATGTATGAGGGTCGCGGGGGTTGGGGTGGCTACGGTCGCCCCTTCCCAAATCGCTTTGTTTTCTTTTTATTAATTTTTTTTTTTAACTCTATTTTTATTAAATGTTCTTTTTTGTATTATATATATATATATATAAACAACAGTCTAATATGCGAACAACATTTAAAATTAAGATTGTTTCAATTATGTTCTATTTCTTTATGAAACCAGAAATCTTCACACACACACACACACACACACACACACACACACACACACACACACATATAATAAATTTATAAACATATTCAATATGTATAAACATGTTTGCAAGACTGATTTACCAACAGGAAGGAAATTCATTTCTTATAAACAAGGAATGTAAAACAGATTATCTTGTCTAAACTATTTTTTTTTGTTTGTTACTTGTTTCCACTACCAATGAGTAACCATATACATGGGTAAAATATGGAGATAAGACTTCACATAATTTCAAATTTGTAGGAAAAACAACCACTATAGCAATTAATATATTTTTAGAATAGATGCATCTACATTAAAACAAAAGTAGATCTTTTCTTTCTTGAATTCTTTGCAGCATATTAAAACTAAAGTATAACTCAATGGTGCTCTTCCTTCATTAATTTATTTATCAGCTTTACATTTCTTTTCAAATAACATCACCACTTAGGAAGGGTGTTTTTTTTTTACTCATCTACACAATAACCTTTTGTTGACAATAGCATAACTTGTTCAATGCAAATTACTTTCAATGTCTTCATGATCACTAATATACAAATTTCCATTTAATCCCTCAAGGGATTTACACACACATATAAAGAAGTGCAAAAATAACTACAAGGAATTACATCTTCTTCCATATGTAGCCAAAACACTTCATGCAGCTCCACTTCAAAAAAAAAATCTGCAAAAAGAATAAAACAAGGGAAACTCATGGGACCATGGGCTGCTCACCATCCAACCTAGGCCTCTTAAGAGGTCAACCCCGAGCTTGGGGAACCAAACAAAGGAGGGATACAAAAATGAAAACAAGAGAAAGAAATAAACATTCACAAAACTCCCCACCAAGGCTTTGCACAATGGGTTTCTCACTAACCCTATATGGGGTGAAGTAGACCAAATACCCAAGGGAGAAGGCCATACCCAAAAATTAATAATCTAAGAATTTGCATGGCTTTCAAAACACCTTACTTCCCAAAATTAAACCAAGTTCATCATTATGCCCTTATGACCCCCAAAAGAAGAAATAACAAGGCTTGCTTCATGGAGCCCATACTCCATGATTTTTCCCTCTCCTCCTTGAGGAGAGACTCTACACCAAGGGCTGTCAAAATTATTTCATCCCCAAGGCTACTCTTCCCTCCCAAGGGTGAGTGAGCCTTGAGACTCCCAATAACAACATATACAAGAAGAATGCAAAATCAAATAGTCACATCAACAACAACATAACATTTATTACAAGTTCATAACTATAATATTTACACAAGACACAGACACATTCATCCTTTTGCAAGCGCAAAATAACACTACAAGAAATGAGTTGTATTAAGTCCACCAACCTAGATCCAAGCTTAAGGAAAGATAGTTGTAGAAGAGCTCCCTTTTAGCCTAAGTCCTCCTTTCCAAGTCACCAATTCTAGCTATGTCACTAATTTAGAGAGTGGGTGTTCAAACTCTCCAACATGGAGAGCCCCCACTAAAAAGGCCACTAAAAACTCATGGGGAGAAGAAAATTCCTCTAATTGGTCCCTCTTCCCTAAAAACTCACACCTTTCTAAAAATGGATCCAAAAAGGGGAACTCTAAAAAGGTGAATAATGTCTTTGCACAAAGATGGAAGGGTGGTCTATCCAAGGTCAAGCCTCACAAGAGTTGTTTTTCGTCCAACTTGGGAAACCAACTTTTTGGAAGGGTCACATGGTCAACCAGAGGCTATCCTAGGGTTAAAATGGCCCTTATCTATTGGTATAACAAGTGGGCTACATAAAAATGACCCCAACACACCCCTAGGCACTTTCTAACCCCTCCAAAAGACCACTATAAGAGTACTTTCGAAATTCTAATGAGATGACCACACCCCCATCTCCCAAACAAAGGTATGCATATGGGGATTCACTAATGTACTTACCTAGGTAGGTGGACAACCATTCCAAGTTGACAAGTCATGGCCTTAAGTACAAATCACAAGTGTCAAATGACACACACAACATTTGCACATCACTAGGCCATGTCATATCCACTTGGGCAAAAATCACAAGGAAATAAGAAAATACATTTAAGGACTACATTTCAAAAATCGACCATATACATTTACAAATTAAATCATGATACAACGAGGTCTTGTCTCTCATTAGACACAACCTTGGCTCAAACTGAGTTCACATATTCCTTTGTTTGGTTCCCCGTATTAAATACCATGGTTTCATACTTGCACACTCAATTCAAATATCAGTAGGCCAAGGAGATAAATATACATCATAAAGAAATAAGCAATATTCAAACTTAAGGGAACATCAACATACTAAGTTTATTACTTAAGATCACAAGAATATAATAATTTCATATTACGCATACAACATAAGGTAAGATTCACATTGCATGATACCTAAATATAATATCCATTTCTAATAATTATCCTATCATCAAGAATCCATAACATAATCATAATGTATTTCCAAATCAATTGTCTCAAAAATAAATGTCCATAATAGAAACTGTTAGGGATTTTTCTTGTATGAATCACAGTGCTTGAAATGACTACTTGAACACCATGCCTTTTAATACTGAGTCAGAGACAAGAAAAGCCTAATTGCTAAGGACTGGATAAGGTCCTTCTTCATTTTTGAGCTCCACATATACTCAGGCAGGTTTTACCTTTTATGATTTCCGTTTACATAGTATGTTATAGTGTGGACACTGATTTGCTATATATCTTTGTTAAACCAACTGATAAATCACCTTGCAAATGACCAAGCATAATCAGATACAAGATTTAATCATACAAACTTATGGTCTTAAATATAGCAAAAACCAGTGATACAAGGATTTTTATCCTTCTTCCTTTTATTGTAGGAGGGATAACCTAATGATTCACTCTCCAAGGAATCACTATAATGGACATAGTCCTGCTGACATAGGTCCTTACTGAGTTCAGTTTATTTGTTCTTAGTAACAAAA
>MU225240.1:13369209-13403351 GCA_018584345.1 Thuja plicata
ACAAAACTTGTAGCTTTTCAATCAGGGAGAAATCCTAGTAATTAGGATAGCATGAAGCTTGTTTAATAGGAAATTTACATTGTAGTTCTATTTATTTCCTTAGAACTATTAATACAGAATTTGAAAATATTATTTCTTGTTCATGTAACAATCTATTAAATATTGTACACAACCAGACTTGAAATGTTAGTACTAAGTGCAGGATTTTAATACTAATCCAAGGAATAAGTAACATGGTCATAAATTCTGGAACTCCTCAATCTTTAATTCTGGACTGCACCATTTAAGCCAAAACTCCAGACCTGCACACATAAGACTTTCTCCACATGGCCATGGAGCTCACCTCCCAGCCAAGGCCATTACATGGCCACCCCCGAGCTTGGGGAAACAAGTATAGGACAGGGTAACACACAAACACATATCATAGCACATAACAAGTTTCAAAACACATAAATTCACAATACTCCCTTCCCAAGCTTAAACAAAGGATTCAACATAGAATCCAAAAAGTGGGTGAAGGTGGAATTACATTTGGAGTCACCATGCTTATGAAATAATAACAACAACAAGTATGTAGCCTTCACAAGGCCCCTTAAAACCCCAACAAACAGCTCAATACTATGAGCAAAACATCACTCCTTATGACCCCCAAATTTGCACCTTATAACCCCCAACATAAGCCGGTTATCATGGCTGCCCATACAGCTATGCACTCAATAGAAGAAATCCCAACTCTATACCCTTCACCCCAAGTTCTCCTACTTTCCTCCCAAGGATGAGGATTGAACTTGCACGCCCTCAAACAAGACAATTACAACAACAACAAAGAAAGAACTAAAGCTCAAAATTCATATTTTAAAACAACTATAATAAACCAATTTCATACTTCACACATAGCAAAGGAACAATAAAAATTCTTCTACAATTCACATCATTTACAAACAGAGAACAAAAAAAAATGAACAAGGTTTTGACACCACCCACCTCCTTCCAAATAGGTGACTGAATTAGTGTTGAAGTTGAACTTGTTCCCTTCCAAGCTTGTTGTTTTACAACTCCTAAAACCAGGCCCTTAAGACTCTTTCTGCCATTTCCTCTCCCTGCTAGCCCGCCCAAAACAAGATTTCTTACTACTTAAAACCATCCCAAATTAGTTAGGTTTCTAGGTTAGAATAAAAATGACACTTGCCCTTCCACATGTTTTACAAAATCAATTTCCACATGACCAAATTGGTGGACAACTAAGTAAAGATTTCCAATTTTCGTGCATAACAAAAATGACATAATTGGGGGGACTTAAAGGTGGCCTAGGAAGGTGAAAAAGTAGGAATTGAGCCCCCCAACCAAAGTCCTAACCTTGGGGTACTCAAATTTGCATCAAACCATATCCTAGGGCTTCCCAAAACCTCTTAAAATAACCAAAGATTTATGCATCCGAAAATGATGTTTGTTTATCAAAGTTTCCTTGGTCTCATACACCACCTACTAGCTTGGGAAATGTTCAAGATTAACAAGGAGGAGGTGGGGTCCAACATCCACATCACATGCCACTTCAAACTAAGTGTCAAATGACACAACACAAAATAGAATACACTTCACAACCTATGTGGCATGGTTGTGTGCAAAACATTTAAACACTTACAAAAAAATAAAAATCACTTACAATATACAAATTAAACCTTTATCCATCATACAAAATCAGTCATCACATCCAAAAAATAAAATACAATACAACAAGGTGGCACTTTCTTACTAGAGTCAACCTTGGCTTTACGGATTGCACTTGGTCCTATCTTGTTTCCCCGAATTAAACCATGGCCATATCCCTGCATGCTCAAACTCGATGTCAGTATATTATGAAAACAAACTTATATTAATAAACATTTCAACATAAGATGATAACATCTTCTAAACAATATACATGTGTATATGTCTACATCATATAACATTACATATTAGCAGAAGAAAGTGTTAGCATCATATTCTAGAACCATGATTTCATTAATGAACATAATATCAAAGATAACATAACAAAGTT
Source organism: Thuja plicata (assembly GCA_018584345.1). Lineage (NCBI taxonomy): Eukaryota > Viridiplantae > Streptophyta > Pinopsida > Cupressales > Cupressaceae > Thuja > Thuja plicata. Next base: position 13,371,248 of record MU225240.1, read on the forward strand.
GAATACATATATCATGAAAGATCAAGGTATCAAAATAAGCATGTGTATAGATATAAAGAGTACGGTAACTGTGATCATCAACAAAACCTGTAACAAGCTACTCATAAGGTCCAAAAGATAGCATGCATAAACCATAATGTCAATACTCAAAATATCATCCTGATGAGTCAAGTGTCAAAATGAAAGTCAAACTAGGACAGGTCAGGGCAGGACCTCACAAATACTTTCATCGCTTCTAGCATAAAACTTACCAACACCATCATCTCTCTTGATGTAGCATTTTCTTCCAAAGACTCTAAAGTATTTTACTGTAGGTACATTACCAAACCAAATTTCATAAGGTGTCTTATCTGCGCCTGGCCTTAATTGAATTCTATTGATAGTATAGACTGTTGTATTGACTACATCTATCCAATAGGTGTGTGCAACTTTTCCTTTTATCATGATAGTGCACACTGTGTCAAGTATGATCCTATTTCTTCTTTCTACAATCCCATTCTATTGAGGGGTTCTAGGAGCACTCAACTACCATTTGATCCCATGTTCTTCGTAATACTCATAAAATTGGTCAGAGGTGAATTCTCATCCTCTATCTGATCTCAGACACTTTTGTTTTGATCCAGACTCATTTTCAACTTTAGCTTTGAATATTTTGAACTTCTCAAAGGCTTTAGACTTATCCTTTAAGAACACAACCCACATCATCCTTGAAAAATAATCAACAAACAAATAAAATACCTTTCTCCATAGTATGATCTTGTTTGAGTAGGACCACATAAGTCTATATGCACTAGATCCAATTTGTTTTCTACTGAGTTCTGCTTGCTTCTGAATGAGCTCCTTACATGCTTCCCCATCACACATTCCCTGCACATAGTATCAACTGGTCTTGCAATACTAGGAAGGTCTCTTACTGCCTTTACATTGCTTATCTTTACTATGTTGTCAAAATTGATGTGACAAAGTCTTTTGTGCCATAGCCAACTATCATCTACTTTTCAACAAAACAAATTACTTTTGAACTGAGCTAAAATAAATTACCTTTACTCTTAGATCCTGATTCAATAATATCTCCTTGTTTGTTATTAATGATGCACTTGTTGTCTTTGAAGTCCAAATGATATCCTTTGTCAAGCAATTGTCCAACACTTAGTAGGTTATGTTGTAAACCATCAACATAAAGAACATCATCTATCTTTTTCTTTCCATCTAAGGCAATAGAACCTCTACCTATGATAGGTTTGAGAGTGCTATCTCCAAATCTAACCATACCATCTTTGTACATTTCTAGATGTACAAATCTATCTTTGTCTCCTGTCATGTGATGTGAGCATCTGTTGTCAATGATCTAGTCAGTTTTGATGTCTGCTTTGGAAACTAATGCTAACTCTTGTGCTTTCTTTTCATCTTCAGTGTCCATATCTTCAAGCATTTTCTCAATGTCTTTAATGAAAACAAATCCAATTTCACCTTCTCTTTAATCATCATCAGTTACACCATCTTCAACATGATATCATTCCTTAGTATATTTGGGCTTGTAATCTGATTTGAACTTCTTGACTCTAGTAGGACACTTGGATGCAAAATGGCCAACTTCGTTGCATGAAAAACATTTGAATGGTATCTTTCCTTCATATTTTCCTTTACCTTTCCTTTCTTTCTTGGCAATCATAGCAATGATTTCTTCTAGTTCTATATCCACTTCTTCTATCTCATTATTTCTAGAGCTGCTCACGGATTTCTTACCATGGACTAAGGCTTTGAAAGTTGTTTCACTTTTGGGTTCTGTCTTCAATCTTGATATCTCAAATGTAGAGATTTTTCTAATCAAAGTCTCTTTCTTGAATTCAAAAATTGAATGGTTTCATCCAAGAAGTTTAACTTTCTTTCATAATATGTTGTCAATGTAGTCATCAGTTTTGTCCATTATGTCTTTCTCTAAAATTTCTCCACCATTGTTTCTGATTCCTAAAAATGCTTCATTAATCCTTTGATTTTAAGCTCTGATGTTCTCTTTGGGTAGCATCTCTAAGTTGTTATACTTATTTTTCCATGTCTTTCTCCCTGCATTCTTTTCTTGAATATCTCCTTCAAACATATCTTCTAAATACTTCCATATGGTGTAGGCTTTGTCTAGTTTCTTGATCTTAGATAATTCTCTATCAAATAATGAACTTATAAGGGCTTCCTTGGAAATTGCATTAGCGGTGAATACATCCTTTTTTTTACTAGTAGCATCATATTTTGCAAGGTATTTTAGAGAGGGACCAACAACTTCTTGTGTGGCTATTTCAAAAATGTCAAAACCAATGCACTATAGATGTGTGATCATTTTGTTCTTCCAGTCAAGATAATTCTCTCCATCAAACTTAGGACTCTCTTTTCTAAAGTATTTCATCTAATCTACCTTAAGCTATTAATATTTCTCTCCAAAGCACTTGGGTCTAATACCAATTGTTAGGAATAGTCCCAAGAGATAACTGAGACAGGGGGGGTGAGTTAGTTATCGACAAGATTCAATTAATTTTAAATTAAGTACATAATAACTTTAAACATAAACTCAATAAGATAACACAGAATGCAACAAAACAATTTTGGTAATAGGGAAAACCAAATTAGGTAAAAACTCTGGTGAAAATTAGCACCCACAAATAACTGTACTATTTTATAATCATCCTTGTTAGAAGATCTTGTAACCCTATTAGGAGTTGATCTTTATAATGAAATAAGTACAGAAACCTAGTCAAAGGTTGAACCCTGGTAGGAGTCTTTTACAAATAACCCTGTTAGGGGTGAGGACACACTATCCAAGAGCTCACTACTCAAATGGTGAAGGCTGCAACCTTCTGTAAGGAAGATATACACTATATCTGATAATGAACTATTTGAGTAGACCTTCTCTCCTGATCAGTTCTAGTGAATTGTAATCTCCTTCTACTTCTTCACATAGATCTTCAACTGATGAATGATGTAGCTTTACTGTCTAACTTTCTGCCCTGCTCTGATCTATATTATATTTTTCACTTCATTTTCCACCCTTAGCAATCACATTTGAAGTGCTATATATATCTTTCCCAAGGATAAGGTCATGAAGGCTGTAGGAAACACTTAAGAAACTTCCTTATTGGCTTAACTAAGAACACAATCAAATTTAGGACCGCGCAACTCAAAATGAGTGGATGCATCGCTTCACATAGTCGACTCTACCAAATTAATTCAAACAACATGATTCTATTAAAATACATTTAGTGCCTTTGGATAATCATCATTAACTCATAACTAAACATGAATACAAACACACATATCCTGAAGATAGGCGCAACTCAAGAAACAATGTGAATACGTCGGCTCTTAACATATAATCTCCAAAAACTATAACTGCCAAAATAGATTAACATAACTCAACTAAAACTACATATCTGAATCTGCATGTATGAACATTACATCTAGAACATGTATACAACATAGATGTAAACATGCAAGGCTCTAGAATATCTATATTGATAATTTCTTACAGAACACTATTTTATATTATATGTTGTCATCAATGACAAACATACAATCAACTATTTGCACAGAAGCAAATCTCCAACAATATTCTCAGAAGCTATGAGTAAGGAATTTGAGATATCTATGTTTGGTGAAATCAAATTCTTTGTTGGCTTACAAGTTTATCAGATGAAGGGTGGTATCTACATTACTCAGTCTAAGTACATAAAAGAGATACTGGAGAAATTTGGGATGGAAGACTCTAGAATAGTTGGAACACCTATTCCTACTAGACATAAGCTATCTAAGGATGATGATTCAAAGGAGGAAAATCGGACTACATACAGATCCATGATTGGTAAAATTCATTATGTTGTTCACACTAGACCTGATATTGCATTACTAAATGGTATTGTTGCAAGGTTTTCAGCTAATCATAGAGGAAATCATTTGATGGCTATCAAAAGGATTCTGAGATATCTTAAGGGTATTGAAGATTATAGATTATGGTATAAGAAAGGAGGAACCTTTTATTTGAAGACTTTTACTGATGTTGATTGGGTAGGAAGTGTTGATGAAAGAAAGAGCATAAGTGGTGGAGCACTATTTCTTGGAAAGAGGTTTGTCTCCTAGACAAGCAAGAAATAGAACTGCATTTCTCAATATACAATAGAAGCAGAATATGTTGCCGCAACAATGAATTGTTCAAACATCATATGGTTGAAGCAATTTTTGTCAGGTATGAAGGTGGAAATCACAGAACCTATCATTATCTACTGTGACAACACCAGTGCTATTAAAATTTCAAAGAACCATGTGATGCATACCAAAACTAAACATATTACAATAAAATATCATTTCTTGAGGGAATTGGTTCAGAACAAAGAAGTAAGATTGGAATATGTGAATACCAAAGAACAAACTATAGAGATATTCAAAAAACCACTACCTAAGGGTGTATTTTTGTATCTTAGAGAAAAGCTAGGGGTAATTCCCCTAACTGAGGCTCACTAAAACATATTTTAGTGATGCATCAACCAAGCTATAGAAAAAAATTAACATGTTGATGCACATATTTAGAGATTATTTCATATGAATCAGTATAGACAGTTACATTACAATTTTATTAGATATGTTAGCTGGTGTCTTTGGAATTGGTTTCCAAAGAGGGAGAGATTATTGTATGTCATAATAATTCATGATGGAGGGAGAGATTACTATATGTCATATTGATTAGTGAAAGAGAGAGAGAGATTACTGATGGAGAGATTGATGACAAAGGGAGAACTTTATCAGAGATAGAAATTAATGAAAGAGGGAGAAATAAGTATTTTATTGATTGAGGGAGTTTTTAATGAGAATAAAAATGAAGCTAAGGAAATTAATACTATTTCATTCTTATGTCTGCTACTCTATAATTCTTTGTAATATGACATGTTGTGTTGCCATCAATGCCAAAGACGGAGATTGTCGATGACAATTATTCAATTGTGTATTGTCATTGATGTTTACACAAGTATAGTGATGTTTACACAAATGTCTAATCCTATCCAAGCACAGTCAGTGTCTGACGAGCTCTCTCAAGCATTGAATATGACCAGAGTGTTTTTTTATTTCTAACTGAGTTCACTCGTGCATTATAGTGTTGGTTGGGCATTGAAGGATTTCAGTATTGACCGAGCAAAATTGTTAGTGTCAGCAGACTAACAGTGGATTATATTTTATGGATAATTAGTCATATGTAGCTGATAGACATGAGTTTTATTATTTATTTGGAAGGATATCAAGGCTGACTTTACAAGGCTTAACATATATAAGGTAAATTTTTTATTGAAAGTGAGAAAGAGATAATAGTAGTGTTATGAAGAGTGAAGGAAAAATCAGATGGGATTCTGATTGAGGACATAATACAGAGGATTGTGAAAAAATATACAATCAGTGAGGATTAATTACTTAATCCAAAATAGAGATCTGAATCAACAAAGGAAGATGCTTATCAAAATAGGTCAATCCATTGTTACTCTCTAACAATTGTAGCAGTGATAAAAATCTCTTAACAGAGTAGACTTAATAGTCTTTTGTAAATCCTCTAACAAGGTGACATTTCTACATTGAAGTGTTTGAATAACTCTCACTGAGTCACTCCTTACAGGGTGATTAAATCCTCTAACTAGGTCACAACTAATAGTGTATTTTTGTAACCTTTAACAAGGTTGGCTCCTAACAGGGCTCACTTCAAAAGAGTGAAAAATAGTGACTAGTTTCTATTGGTGGTTTTTCCCATATTTGGTTTCCACGTTAAATCTTGGTGTTATCTATGTACATTTTATTTTATTTATGGTTTATGTTTCTACAATTAATTACTAAAGATAATCACAATTAATATCTTAATATTTTCTATGTTTACCGAGTGACATTGAAATATCTATGTTAACCTAGCAAAATTAACTGATTTGTTTAAAAATATAAGGGACTTGGATTTGTTTTTGTGGTAACTGATTCACCCCTCCTATCTCAGTTACTCAAATCATTTCCAACAACTATATCTTTTTTTCATAATAAATTCCTTGAATTTCCTCTCCATCAGCAATACAATAACTCTGGTGTTCGGTGTAGATAAGTACCTTTCTGTGTATTAATATATCATTGTAGTCCATTTTCAACTTGCATAAACATGATTGATTTTGTGATAATGTGTAGGTTGATGCAGCCTCCTAGTCATCTTAGTGACTAGTATACAAGGGTCTTACCCCTAGTCTCTTCCTCAGGTACTCAAATGTATCTTTTGAAAATTGCTTTGTGAATATGTCTCCTAATTATTCCTTGGATTGAACATATTCCAGTATCATCTCTTCCTCTTGAAATTCTTCTCTTAAGTAATGATACTTGATAGCAATGTGTTTTTTCTTAGCATGCATGATAGGGTTCTTTGAGATGTTGATAACACTTGTGTTAGCACAATAGATTATTACTAGTTCAAGGATTTTCATATTCATACCTTCCAGTAATTTATTGATCCATGCAATGTTAGAGAAATTTGTAGTAGCAGCCACATATTCTACTTCTATAGTAGATTTTAATATGCATCCTTGCTTCTTACTTATCCATGTTCCAAGTTTATCACCCATAAAGAATGCTCCTCTTGTTGTTCTCTTTCTATCATCTATGTTTCCAACCCAATCAGCATTTGTATAGACTTGAAGCTCAAATTTTCCTTCTTTATTATACCATAGACCATAGTCTTCAGTATTCTTTAGATATCTCAAAATTCTTTTGACAATAGTCATGTGTGATTCCTTGGGATTAGCAAAGAATATTGCAACTATTCCAACTGCATGTGCTATATCTAGTCTAGTTTGTACAACATACATGATTTTTCCAATCATTGATCTATACAGGGTCTGATTTACCTCAGTTGAATTGTCTTCCTTTGTTAATTTGCATCTGGTTTCCATAGGTGTCCTAACTGGCTTGGAGTCCTCCATCTTGAATATCTTGAGAAATTCTTTTATGTATTTGGATTGTGTGATGTAGATTCCTTCATCCTATTGAAGAATCTGTAGACCAGGAAAGAATTTGATCTCCCCAAACATTGACATCTCAAAATATTTTCTCATTTCATCAGCAAATGATTTGCATAGCATATCATTACCTCCAAAAATGATACCATCAACAAATATCTCAGCAATCAGAATGTTATCATTAGTATCTTCTTTTAAATACAGATTATTGTTATCACTTGTTCTTACAAATCCAATATTTATGAGATAAGAGTGAAGTCTTTCATACCATGCTCTTGGTTCTTGTTTCAATCCATACAAGGCTTTGTGTAGTCTACAAACCATGATCCTCTTATCAAGATTAACAAACCCTTTTGGTTGTTCAATGTATACCTCTTCCTCTAGTACTCCATTTAGGAATGCAGACTTGACATCCATTTGGTATACCTTAAATCCTTTGGATGCAGCTTAAGAATGTATAATTGTTACTCCTTCTAGTCTAGCAATGGGTGTAAATTTTTATCCATAGTCAATACCTTCTTCTTGTGCATACCCTTTTCATACTAGTCTTGCTTTGTTCCTTGTGACTCCTCCATTCTCATTCAGTTTTTTTTCTGAATATCCATTTGGTACCAATGACATTCTTGTCATTTGGTCTAGGTACTAATGTCCATATATTTTTCTTCTCAATTTTCTCTATCTCTTCATTCATAGCACTGACCCATTCATGATTCTCAAGTGTAGTATTGACAAATTTAGGCTCAAAATCACAAATTATGTTAGGAATAACAATCCACAAAAAACTATTGTAAAAGGTTTCGGGTTCCTTTCAAAACCTATTTTTACCCTAATCAAAAATAGTCCACAAGAAAACTCAGATGGGGGGTGAATCATTTGTAGTATAGATTTTTAAACTTTAAACTTTACAAATCAAAACTGTAGTGTAAATGATAACACTATAAATTCCAACACCAAAACAAAATATTTTTTGTCAAGGAAACCCTGTTAAAGGTAAAACCCTGGTGGGAATTAGCACCCAAAAAATGATGTATTGAGAGTATAGTATCCCTATTAAAAGATTTAGCCCTGTTAGGAGCTTATTAAAACATTAAATTACATAGTCCATGTTAGGATACATACCCTATTAGAAGTCAAAAGAAATAGTAGGCTCACTACCCAGGCACACTGCCCAAAGAAGGTTAAAACCACCCTCAAGGATTTACAATCCAAACAACTATATAAAGAAAATACACAATCCAATGAAATGTCTAATAGAAACTGTCTTTGCTTGGTCAGTTCTGATGAAGTATTGTTCTCATAACTCTACTCTACATCCAGCAGCCAAACAAGCCTTGCAGCTTCCGCAATTATTTTCTCTTTCCAATCTCAACCACACCTTTCCAAAAGGAAAGATCACTCATATATACCTTCTTACAATAAATCATTAGGTCATCCAATTAAGCTTTCCTAATACAAAAATAATTAATTAGGTCAACCAATTAGGCTTTCCCCATATACAAATAATTGTTTAACCCCTTGCTAAGATACACACGGTACCTATAACAAGTAAAAATCAAATGCAATCCATCAGTTATCCTCCAAGATACACAATCCATGTTCACAATTCATAATACATGCTAAAAGTCTGAAGTCAGCCACCAAATAGGTCTTCTCTAGAATACACGCCACAGTTGACGTCACTAGTAACCAAACAAAAATTGAACTCAACCCATTACTCCAACATATTTCAGTTGTCCACTAGTAAGCTGGCATCATCTAAAATATCTTCGCTAGAAAGATATGGCCAAAAATTAGAGACCTTCTCTGTCCATTATCACAGTTATAGTCTAGAAAAATAGTTTCACCAAAACAACTGTAATATCCACAATCTGCATTATGAAGTTAATTGACATTAGGAGTAAGGTCAACACACATCCTTCTACATATATCCAACTTTGATCAATCTGAATCATTCGTACAGTGTCCGTACACTTCTTCCAGTAAAGTAACTAGTCTATCTTCTCCACAGAAAAATATGTTGACATCAGTGACAAAATATGAATATCAATAGCATGATTAGTGCCCAAAACTGATATCATCCAACAAATTAAACATCTAGTGTTCAGTGACTTACTTCTTGTTCTCATTCTAGCCTTTTTTTCTCCCATGATCTGGTTCTATGGATGGTGTCTTCTAACATACTTGGAAAGTACTGGTTCAAATCTTTGTTCATCATTATGATCATCATCTTAACCTTCATTCTGATCTTCATCACTCGGTACATCATTGTGAGTAATTTACTAATTTTTAGTGTTTGCACCCTGATGCTTAGGTTCATTGTTCTATCGCTCGGGAGTGATATACTATTGCTCGGGCACAATGTGAGGTTATTCATTATAGACAAACCTGTTGTAGTCTTCTGGTTCTATTCTGCTTTCCTCATCATTTTTTTCAGCAAATTCATCCACTTTGACATTTTCACTTTCAATGATTTTGTTAGAGGATTTCGTAAGACATTTGTAAGCCTTCCTTTTGGTAGAATAACCTAGAAATATTCCTTCATCACCTTGGGAGTCAAGCTTTCCATTTCTATCATCTTTCAAAATATAACATTGACTTCCAAAAATTCTGAAGTAACTTACATTGGGTGTGTATCCATACCATAGCTCATAAGGTGTCTTGTTAGTGTCTTTCCTCAATTGAACTTGGTTTAATGTGTAGATAGCAGTACTAACAACTTCTCTCCAGAATTTTTGAGTGATTCTTTTCTCAATCATCAGTGTTCTGGCACAATCAACAATTTATATGTTTCTTCTTTCACCAATCCCAATTTGCTGTGGTATACTCGGTGCATAAACTTGTCTTTTAATTTCATGCTCATTACAAAAGTTAGTGAATTCATCAAAAATAAATTTTCCTCCTACATCTGATCTTAGACATTTTAGTTCCTTTTGACTTTGTTTTCCACTATAGCTTTATACAATTTAAACATCTTGAATGCTTCTGATTTCTCTTTTAAGAACATAACTATCATCATTCTAGAATAATCATCAACAAAGAGAATGAAGTATATCACCATAATAGCTCTTATTTCTCATGGGTCCACATAGGTCAGTATGGACTAAATTTAGAATAACATTAGATGTGTAGGTTTTTCTCTTGAAACTAGACTTTGTCATTTTACCTTTTTGACAATTCTTACACATGACATGGTCGGGCTTTGACATGCTCGGTAAGCCTTTCACTTTACTTTTATTTCTTATCCTAACCATGTTGTCAAAATTCACATGACATAACCTTTTATGCCATAGCCATATGTCTTTGTTTCTAGCCATTAAATAAGTGGTGTTAATATAATAAAAATAGAATAGGTTACCTTTTGTTTGTCCACTAGTTCCGACCAACCTTTCTGATTCATTAAAAATCTTTGCCTTTTTTTTCTCAAATGCGGCTTGATGACCACTCAAACAGGCCGCCCACCTTGGAAGGTGGCACGGGATCCTTGGGGTAGGTGGGGATGGGGTCCCACCTCCCCTTTGCCATTAATTTTTTTTTAAATAAGTTTTTTTTTAACAAATACAACTAATAACTCCGTTTCACCTTTTAATAAAACAAGTCAATTTAAATTTTTTTTGTTTTAATTGTTTATTAAATTATTTAAAGTTGTTTTTTAATTAATATGTATTTACTAATTAATTTATATATATAGTTTAAATTGTATTTAGTATATATATTTATTAATTAATTTATATATATTTGGGTTAATTTTTAATTAATATATATAATTAGTTATTAATAAATGTTGTTATTAATATCTAATTTGTTAATAAAGTTTTATCAACATGTTTCAATTATGAGTTAGGTAAATATTTGATATTAATTTTAATTAAGTTATGGTGATTAATTTAAAGTAACTTATTTTATAAATTTTTTTAAATTGATTTGAAACATAGGGGACTTTAATATGATTAGTACATGTCGTAGTTAATTTATAATTAATTATTCCACATTATATTTAATTATGATTTAATTCTTGCATGTTATAATCAATTAATAATTTGAATGATTCATGTTATAATTGATTTATAATATGGGTATTATGGACTAGCAGTTATGAATGTTAGTTAAACTGGATTTGATAATTATGTTATTAGATTTGTATGTTAATTAACCTTCCTATTTGGATAACTATAAACATTTATCTACTTATGTTCATTTTTCATTTCTTAAAGAGGTTTTGGTTCCTATGCATTTGTATGGATCTCTTTTGCTAAAGGTGTTATTTTGGGGGCATTAGATGACATAGGTTGTATACAGAGGTTGGGGGGAGTGTGTTTGTCATTTCTGTTATTATATGGCATTTGTGTTCATGTTATTACCCTAAACTAACCATGTTGACCCTTTTGATCTTGTTATTTGAATGTGTACCTATATGTGACCATTCCTGGTCTGTGGGATACTAGATTTGGGGTACACTAGGGTTGTGAACTATGCTAGATCTTTGTAGGATCTTTGAGCCTAGGGTAGGTTACTTAGATGTGTAGTAGGGGGTGGCTTGCAATAATTTTTGTGTCCGTAAGTGACTACTGGATTGCTTATTGTAGAGTTTCTTATTAAGTGATAACTAAAGACATATTTGGGGATATTAAAATAGATTAATAAGATGTGTCCTCACCCATGCTTGAGTGCTAGTATAGGATAAGGTGGTGTTGAGAAGGTGTTAGTTTCCCTGTGAGGTACTTGACATATTTAGTGGCCTTATCAGTATGAGAGTTCATTAGCTCTGTGTATGGTCACTTAGGTGCTGGAATCCATTATGATTTTTAGGGCTTAACTTAAGGGTTAGACATACATGATGACACCTTCCTTTACACATTCTAGATTTCCTACCTTTTCAGTTGCCTTTGGATTAGTGAGTCTTACCTATCATGTTGATTAGTACACCAAATTAGAGAGCTATTAGGATCCCTTGCTTAGTGGTTTTCCTTCTTGGTATTGGATATCTGACTGGCATCTATTGTTATCTCCTCAGCACGGTGGGGTGGACCTTTGTGGTTCCACACAGACGGGTGGTAGTGATTCTTTATCCATTGAGATTCGATGTCCTTGTACCAAGTGCTTGATGGTTCTTGCAGATGAGCTCTTTATGCTCCTTCATCATTTATTATGTAATTTCATTATTGTAAATCTTGTATTAGAGTATCGCATGTGATACCTAATCTAGAAATTGTAATTAAGTAGATTAGAGTGATTTCCACATAGCCTATGACATGTGCAGTGGATGTGAGTTTATGGTGGTTTCATGGTTATCCATGAGGATGTAATTATGGTTATGTAAGTTGTAATTGTTATACTTAATCAGATGGAATCTTTTGTTATATTGTTAGTTGTGTTTTGCTTTGAGTGATTCAACATCATGGAACCCTTGAGTCGTTTAATCAATGTGAGTCTAATACATGTGTATAAATGGTAATTGCTTTCGCATGAATGTATGTCTCTTTATGTTAACTAAAAAAATAATTATTTAGCACACATAGTATCATGTTCTAGGTTAATCTCTCTTAGGTTCCCTGGTGGGGCATTACATATTCAGCTGTGAAACACTCAATAGATTATAGTTAAGTCCTTTCACCCAATATGCATTTTCACATCTGATCAGATTATTCAACATTATGGTTCCTTTCCCTTGAACCAGACAAGGTGAGTCATTACCCATTCTTATTGATCCACCATTATAATATTCAAAAGTTTCAAAATTTTCCTTATCTCTTGTCATGTGGTGAGTACAGCCACTATCAATAATCCAGACATCATTTTTACTAACCTTAGATATGAGTGTTGTCTCAACATACCTTTCTTCTTCATCTGAATCATACTTCATAGAAACAAATACCACCTCAATATCTTCATCAGATTTGATGTCAGTATTCTCAGCTTTGTTCTCAGCCAGGTAACAAGCCTTCTTTTCTTTGTCCTTGTAGTCTTGGTTATCTCTTATGTCAGAATTTTGGTTGCTTTGGTAATCTTGATCATCACCTCTCTCAAACTTCTTTTCATATGATCTTTCATCTTTTCTGTAATCTTTTTTTTTTAGTTAGAACATCTAGCATCAAAGTGTCCAATCTCTTTACAATTAAAACATACCAATGGTAATTTACCTTTGTATCTACCTTTGTCTCTCTACAATATTCTACCCATTAGTGCTTCAATCTCATCAAGTTCTTGTTCATCACTATCACTTTCACTATCATTTCTCATAGTGTGTTTATGACTCGATATACTTATCTTTAGATAATATTTCAATGTAGACTCAATAGATGGTAAGACACTATTGTCAAAGTTATTCATCTCAAATGAAATAAGTCTACCAATCAAACTATCTAGACTAACATTGTTGTTTGGTACTGCTCTCATTTCTTGTATCGAAGATACTCTAATAGCATAAACATGCACTAAGGTTCTTAGAATTTTACTTACCACTATTTCTTCTTCAAGTACACCTCCTACTCCTTAGATAACATTAAAAACCTCTTTGATTCTACTACTGTACTAAGTGATGTTTTCTCCTTGTTTCATTCTTAGGTCATCAAACTTTCCTCTTAGGCTTTCTTCCTTAGCTCTTAGCACATTTTAATCTCCTCCATGTACTAGCTTGAATTTGTCCCACATTTTCTTTGGAGTGGTGCATGATTTGAAATCTTCAAATTCAACATTAGAGAGTGAGGAAGAAAGTTATATCATCATAGAATTGTGCTCATGTTTTTATCTTAATTGATCAACTGTCAGAGGTCCATTAGGTAACACAAATTCAGCATCTAAGTATTAATTGACATCATTTCCAATACCTGATAGGTGGATTCTTATTCTTCTTTTCCATGATGAAAATTTGTCTTTGTTCAACTTAGGCACATCCCTTTTTCTCATCTTGTGATCTTTAGCTTGAGTCTTAAAACTTCCTTTCTAAGCACACAAGCTTTAATACCAATTGTAAGAATAACTGAGGGGGGGGGAGGGGGGTGAATTAGTTTCCTCAAAAATTAATCCAATATTCAACCAAAAATTTATATAATAAATATAAAACCTCTAGTTATCTTTAGTCCTACAAGATTTATGCCTTGTGTGAATCTAACATGTATATATTGCTCGATGTTTATACTTTTTATCCTTTCCTTAAGCTTTACCGAATAGCAGTCTATCTTTTCTTAACCTTTACCGAAATACAGTAAATAAGAGTGTTTACTGATCTATCCTTTTATAGTAATGTGTAAATCAAAACATCAAAGCAATGAACCGTATACACATTTGACACATGCATTTTTAACGTGGAAACCCTATTAGGGAAAAAACCACTTGGGACCGGTAACCCAAAATTTTCACTCTTCTAAAGTGAGCTTGGTGAAGAGCCAACCCTGTTAAAGGTTACAAACACATTGTTAAGTGTGACCTTATTATAGGATTTATCTTTTAACTATTCGATGAAAACAAAGTAATCGATCATTTAACTGTATATTTAGCTCCTACCAGCTATGTTGGTTTTTTGTATCCTAACTTCAGCTTTCATTAGTCAACACTTCATTTGTGCTTGGTGACTATTGTAGATAGCTTGGTCATCAACTTTAGTTTTGTTTTGTGAAAAATATAGTTATCACAGTAATGCTTGCTCGGGTATCACTTGCTTGGGTAACAATGTCCAACGGGGTTTACTATCACTCGGTGTATATGATTATGATGTTTTCTCCTTCTTTGAGTATTCCTCTCCTTGATGGATATTTATTTTCTCTCCCTTTGGATGATCATGATAGATATTTCATATCCCTTTTCCCTTTGAAAAAAATATATTTCATTGGATACTTCTCTCCATATACATTAAGTGCATTTTGAACAGATTCAATAGGACTGTGGATGCAAAAGGTATGGCTTTTAGAATAAAGTCCATATAAATTCAAGTGCAATGTCATACGACCCAGGATACTTTATGGTACATGAAATATTCCTGGCTTGTATGGGATTTTTTTCTCATCCTAGAGCAATTCTTTTTTCGTATGATACTCTCCTAGATTTCTACACTATGTTTTGTTGTATCACAAAAAATGGACACTACCATCCTTATCCCAGAGAACCTAATTTGTATTTTGGATACTCTCTTTCGAGAAAGGACCATCTTATTCATAATAGATCATATTTTTTTTTATCATTGATAAAGCTTAAATTCTTCTTATACATGGAGTCAATTCCTTGGGATTCAGTGGCATGGTTAAAAAACTTGTATGGTTAAAAAGAACATCTTCCTTTGGATAGATAGAGTACTATCTCCCTCTTCTGATCTATGGATGTTATCTAGATCTCTTTTGATTAATCTTGGGAACAATATTCTTCATTTTGAGTGTATGGTTTGTAGCTTGGGAATCCTTGGAAGTGTTAGAAAGACTTCCAGTTGTGTAGGTGAGAATGTGAGTTATGCCATGTTCCTTGAGTTCACATATTTTTTAGATGATTAATTAATGAACTTGGTTACTCCATCATGTTGCGAGGTAACTTATAATAAGAAAAAATTATTCATTGCATATTTTATCCCTGTTTTCCAAGGGTTCCTGTGCGAGGAATTAAAGATCGTATATAGTCGGAAAGACCCATAAAAATTTAGCCAAACCTGCTAGATACAAGATACCATTGGCAATTTGTTCCTAGGTAAAAGACAAGTTTTGACTTGTCGCTGCATTTTCACCTCAAATTTCGTAGGAAGTCAGGTTACAACCTCTAGGTCTCACATTTTTAGTTATAGGTCATTTTGGGATTCTAACATTTGGGAATTCAGATATGAAAACTCACTTCTCATATCTCATTTCCAAGTACATTCAAATTCCTCCTTATTCTCTTTCACATTTGCTTTTTGTTGGATTAGCCCATATCTATTCTTATTTATTCTCTTTTATATATCATGCATCTCCTTCTTAATTCTAAGTAACAAGGGAATAAAAACTCTTTAAGCACACATATTGTATTGACATCTTTCAAGTGGAGTGAATCATATTTGTCTTTGGGTAGTTTTTTATTTCAATGTTCCATATGAATTAGGGAAAATAACCATTTTATGTGATCCCCTTTTCATATTGTAATGAAAAATAATCCACCAATGATGTCACTATCACCAACAATCAACAACACAGGAATGATATTATAGTTTTCTACTGGTTGCACAAATTCATATACTCATCAATACACATATATTTCCTTGTTAGATTCACATTCACTACACACATTAATTTACTCTAGTATCAAAAAGAATCATCACTTTCTTATACCATGTCATACTATCATAAACATATAAGTATACCTAACACAATTTGAAATTGGTTACCACATAACATTCCCGCGGTAAGAAGGAATGAAACATGGAACACATAGAACCTCCTCATTTAATACAACATGTTACATAGTTTCCATAATAATTAGAACCAACAAATATGATGTACCTGTTACAATGTAAACACATGTTTTGAAGCACAATATCCACTTTCCAGATAAGTTGAGACCCAAAGGAGTCAACCAAATTATGTTCCAAGATGATCAATAGGACCAGGATGAACATAGATAAAGATATATCTACTTAGCACTTCATCTATAGTACACAAGACCGAATCACCAAAATATCAAATCCACATCCAAACATAAGATATATTGACATCAATTATAACCATTAATTAAAACAATGGTAATAGCATCAACTTCACATTCCAACAATATCCCCCTTTTTAATTGATGGAAATATTCATCAATAACAAAGAAAAAAACTCAATATCAAATAATGTCATCATGAAAATCTCTATTCTTCTCCCTCTTTAACAAAAATGACAAAGGAAAACACCCCTTATGAAACACACTCTTCTCTAATAAGAGGAAGCCTCAAATAATTTATCTAGATAAGATTAAGCATAGAATACCCTAGACCAATGCACATACAGGTGCATCTACTAAAAACTAGGAAGGGGAAAAACGAGTAGCTTCTATCTAAGATACATAGAAGTATTCTTGCACAATGTTTTTGTAAATATATCTAGAATGTACTCATTTGTAGGTACATTTTCAAGTTTGACCTCATCCTCCAAAACATTCTCTTAAGAATTGATATTTTATGGATATGTGTTTTGTTATGGAATGTTGTACCAGATTCTTGGAATTATTTATAGCTTTGGTACTATAACACATAATTGAGATTGGCTCACCAAATGATACGCCAATATCCTTTAGAGTTTGTTTCAACCACATTACCTAAGTGCAACATGAGGATGCTACAATTTATTTATCTTCAATAGTAGATAATGATACAAAATCTTTCTTCTTACTCGACAATGCAACCAACCGAGAACCAAGGAAATATGCTCCACCACTAGTACTATGTTTGTTACCAAAAATTTTTACCCAATAAGCATCAATATAAGCTATTAGAGTGAAATATGAGCCTTTTAGATACCATAATCCAAGATCTTTTGTACCCTTCAAATATCTAAATATTCTCTTTACTTCCATAACATGTGCTTTTTTGGATCTTGCTAAAATATTATTGATAGACAAAGAACATATATTATATCCAGTCTAGTAGTAGTCAAATATAACGATCCTCCAATCATTGACATGTACTTACTTGATTCATGTTTCAACAAATAATCTTCTTTAATAAATTTACATCTAGTAACAATAGGCATACATACCAGTTTAGAGATTTCCAATCCAAAATTATTTAATAATTTTCTAGTATACTAGGAATGAGAAATGAAAATTCCTTCACTTTTTTGAGATACTTGTAATCCAAGGAAAAAATTCAGCTCAATGATCATAGATATTTTGAATTCCTTTTGCATGAAGATGGTTTTCCAATACAAGGTAAAAAAATACTCAAATTAATAGAGGAGGAAAAGAGTTTGACTCATGATAATAGAGCTTACAATAAAATAATGCATAAAATATAAATGAAAGAATCCAGTCAGATGATACTCAAGTAAATGTAACCAATCATGAGGAACAAAGAGGACACATTGAACAACAATTAGAATATGAATTATAATATTTACATGCCACAATACAAATGCTAAAACTGATTGAGAAAATGAGGGGATGGCTCAAGAAGCATAAAATATAATATCTAATTTGTGCTTATCAAGTGATCATAATGAATAAAAAATTTATGATATAAATTCTACCCCGCACATCAACAACCACAAATGCACAACTCTCAAGGGTCATATCAGGGAAGGAGAAGACCTATTAAAATAAGTATGCCAAGAGGACAACTTCAGTACCACTTTAGCCTAGTAATTTTGTACCTATATGAGAGATGGGTCAATAGACCTCACTAAAACCCTTTATATGAAGGATATAACAAAAATACCATATAGGTTGGCTACCCACAGTATCAACCTCCACCCCTTGATAATTCATATCATCAACTCTATCAAGGGTATCAATACGGACCATACCAATATGATCCTCATGGCCAACTAGTCTACCATACACAATACCAACCACACTATCCATATATACCCCCTCATGATCATTGATATAATGACATACATATAAACCATTGTCAATATGGCCCTAAAAAACAAAGAAAATAATATCAACCACATCAAGGAAAAATGTCTTTGCAAGAGGCCCCATAAAAGTTGACAGGTATAGAAAACTGCAGTTTACAGGGGATATGAGGATATCCACATGATATAACAAATGAATTAAGGAAAATTGTCCCAAAATTGACTAGAAATAATGTCATGACTAGAGAGAGTCATGTTAAGGCATTTGAGAATGTGATGGATGACTTCAAGGTTAAGCATGAAGACATATTCATGAATCTATTTATGCAGTATCTCACACAATATGCAAGGGATTAGTATAAAAGTTTACCAGATGCTTCACTAAGTTCTTGGCATGAATTTAGGAGGATATTCCTTGAAACATATGGAGATCATATATACCCAAATTTTTTTCTACATAAAATTACATGTATCCTAAAGCAATTGAATGAATCAGTAGCAAGTTTCAACATAAAAAACAATAAGTTGCTTGACAAAATTCCACCACACCTTATGTTGGAGTACAATACCACCGAGAGGGGAGGGGGTAAATTAGTGGTATAATAATTCAAAAGACTTTGAATTATTCATTTCCAACACTCTGATGTAAGAGAACAAACATACCTTGAATCAAGAACTTCTAATTTTCTTTGTGAGTTTATACATTTAATCAAATCATGACAATTGTTAGTAAGATTGAAACATTAAAATAACTAGTACTGACTGAATGATAAAAGACACAATATTTTAAGGAAAGATATGTTTAACATAAGACTTCAGTGCAAGGATATCAAATAAATCATTACATAGGAATTAACTATGATATACATGATTCTTCAGAACTAGATGACATATATCAGTAAAATACACATGAAATTAAATACATCAAGATGCTAACTTATAACACAAGTACAATCTTGAGTGGAAACCCTTCTAGGGAATAACACCACTTGAATTTCTTCCTCACTGGCTTAATTGAAAAATTTCACTGACATACAAAAGTCCCTCACTAGCTAACCGTCTCACTAACAATGTTATCTCATTAACACTCCTTTTAAAATGCCTCACTAGATTATCCTTTCTTTATAAAAAACTAATGTTAATTACATAGTTCAATCTATATTTCTCTCAAGTACATGTTCTATTCTATTTTCATAGGAGACTTAGAACTTGAATGTAAACAACCTATATAACCTTAACACAATAAATCATTGATCACATATAAAAATTTGTGAATCAACAATCCATTATACTAAGATTCAACAAATTCCACTTTAAAAACATATATCTGATCAAAATTTGCCACTAAATTTTTTCAACATAATCCACCTCTGACACACTTCAAAAATGTATCAAAGGAATATATACATATTATACATTTCAACTGTAATATGATATTTTTCAATAAATTTCATATTAAATTTTTTTAATTATAATCTCTTTTATAAATATAATAATAATAAAATGATAAATATATACATATGTCTTTAAACAAAAACCATAATCAAAACCATTAATAAAAAAATTTAAACTAAACTCATTAGCCATTATTACATGAAGTACCCTGCAGTCTCAAATATGGTAACTGTAATACCAAGGAATTTCAAAAATGCTAATTGTAGTATATCAAAATCTCAAATATGCTCATCAGTATAAAATATAAATCAAGTATTCAATAAATCCCATGCATGGTTAGCGAAACCCAAAGAAAAATATAACTGACCAAGATTCCCAAACCTCAAACAAGGTTCTTGCAAACCCAAAATAGTATAGACCCGACCATGACCCCGGGTAACAAATGAAAACAAAAACTAAAAAATTTCAAAATATCTTAAACCCAAACATGATTATATAGACCCAACCAAGGGTTTTGAATGGAGATTCAATAAAACTTTACCCACAGTCATTTTAACTAGGGTTTAATTAAGAACACCATAATATTGTAGAAGTGAATAAACTTGACAAATGACTAACCATAACTAGGATTTTATGAAGGAAAGAAAGAATTTAAATAATAAAAAACTGTAACCCATATGAATGAGTATACAAATATTGAATATTCAAGAATAACACCATATAAACCCCAATAAACTCATGTTTAAACAAAATGAGCAGATAAAATGAAATGCAAAACAACATGGTAACATAGTTAACTAGAAAAATAAACAAGGAATAAAAAACACTAAACAATCCATGGTATGGAAATGAGAACACCTGATAATACCCTGTTAGGAATAACAACCCACAATACAATTGAGAGGGGAGGTGAATCAGTTGTAGTATAGATTATTAAAAAATTTAAACTTTATAAACCATATCAGCAAAAGTAAATGATAACATAGTAAATGCCAACACCATAAAACAATATTTTTTGTTGAGGAAACCCTATTAAAGGTAAAACCCCTGTGGGAATTAACACCCACAAATAATGTACTAAGAGTATAGTATCCTTGTCAAAAGATATTAGCCCTATTAGGAGCTTATTACAACATAATAGTACACATTCCCTGTTAGGAGACAGACCCTATTAGGAGTCAAATAAAATAGTAGGATCACTTCCAAGGCACAATTCCCAAAGAAGGTTAAATCCACCCTCAAGGATTTACAATCTGAATCAAGTGTGTAAATCAAATACACAATCCAGTGAACTGTCTAATAGAAACTTTATTTGCTTGATCAGTTCCAATGAAGTATAACAATCATCAACTCTTCTCTATACCCAGCAGTCAACAAGCTTCATAGATTCCACGATTCTCTATCCTTATTCTCTACCACATATTCTCTACAAGAAAATATCATCCATATATACTCTGTTACAATAATTCATTAGTTCAGCCAGTTAAGATTTCCTAATACATAATTAATTAGGTTTTCCAATTAAGGCTTTCCATCATACAAATAATAATATAACCCCTTTCTAAGATACAAACAATACCTATAACAAGTAAACATCAATTAAAATCCATCACATATATTTCCAGATCTATAATCCATGCTCATAATTAATTCCACACACTACATGTCTAAAGTCGGGCAGTAAATAGGTCTTCTCCAGAATACACGCCACAGCTGACATCACTAGTAAAAAAACAACAATCAAACTCAACCCATTACTCTAACATATGTCAGCTATCCACTAGTAATCTTGTATCATCTAAAGTATCTTCTCCAGAAAGATATACCAGAAATATAGAGACTTGCTCTATCTAGAATCACAGTTATAGTCTAGGAAACCAGTCTTCACCAAATCAACTGTAACATCCATAGTATGTAACATTAAGTCAAGTGACCTTAGGAATAATATCAGTACACACCCTTCTACTAAAGTCCAACTTTGATCATTCTGAATCATTGAGTGTCCATACACTTCTTCTAGTCAAGTAGCCAGTCTGTCTTCTCCACAGAAATGTATGTTGACATCAATGACAAAACATGAATATCAATAGCATGATCAGTAACCAAAAGTGATATCACCCAACAATATCTCCCTTTGGAATTGATGGAAACATATGGGAAAATGCATATGCATCAACCCAAAAGTTCTCTCTCTCAATACAATCTTCTCAATATTCTCAACACAAATCTCCCCAAAATAGTAGAGATTTTCACATAGATTATTTGGCAGCAATGGCAAAGGGTTCCATAACTCATCTGTAGTCTTCTTTAAGGTGTATAATTTTCAATTCTTCATGTCCAACAATTAGGTGCAAGATTACCCAAATTTACTCCATAGTGTTCTCCTGCGATCACTCCCCCTAAGGAGTAGATCCATACATCAAGTCCAGATAGTGATATAGCTCTGAAAACCATTGGAATGATGCATATCTACATCAATTAATTATTACTAGGAGGGGCCACCACCCCAAGCATTCCTCTGAGATATTCAAAAGCGTCTTTTGGAAAAGCTTTGGTAAATATGTTTTCTATTTGTTCATTTGTGCTAATGTACTCCAGTCTAATTTCTTTATTTTCTACCTTCTCCCTCAAGAAATGGTACTTAATATAAATATGCTTAGTTTTTTAATGTGTAATAGGATTCTTTGACATGTTTAGTATGCTATTGTTATCACAATGAATAACCACTGGCTCTTTGAAAGTTATTCTGATGTCTTCCAGCATTTGTTTCAGCCAAACACCTTGTCTGCAATTTACTGCAGCAGCAACATATTCTGACTCAGTAGTAGATTGAGAAATACAGTTCTGCTTCTTTCTCAACCAAGAAACTAGCCTTTTCCCAAGGAAAAATGCACCACCACTTGTACTCTTCCTGTCATCCACATTACCTTCCCAATCAACATCAGTAAAAGCCTACAATGTAAAACCATCAAATTTCTCATACCATAATCCATATTCTATTGTACCTTTCAAATATCTGAAAATTCTTTTCACATCAGCAAAATGTGTTTCTTTAGGGTCTACCTGATATCTAGCCACAATTCCAACTACATTGGTAATATCTGGTCTAGTATGTGTTAGATATTGTAGACCTCCAATTATTGATCTATACTTAGTCTAAACAACACTTTGAGTCTCATCACTATTAGTCAGTTTGTTTCTTGTCACCATAGGTGTTCCAACAGGTGTACACTCTTCCATTCAAAACTTTTTCAACATTTCTATAAGATACTTGGTCTGAGATATAAAAATGCCATTCTTATTTTAATTTATTTGCAAACCAAGGAAGTATTTCATCTCATCAATCATTGAAATTTCAAATTCATTTTCCATTTCTTTAGAAAACGTCTTACTCATCTTATCATTGCCTCCAAAAATGATATCATCAACAAAAACTTCAATAATCAAGATTCCATCTTCTTCAGTTCTTAAGTATAAATTACTATCTGCATTACCTTTTCTGAAACCAAGATGAAGTAGATATTTTTCTAGTCTTACATACCATGCCCTTGGAGGTTGTTTTAGTCTAGATAGTGCTTTCTTCAATCTGCAAACCATGTTTTCATCATCTGTCAAAGGAAAGCCATCAGGTTTCTCAATGTAAACTTCTTTTTCTAAATCACCATTCAAGAATGTTGACTTCACATCCATCAGATAAACCTTAAAGTCTTTATGTGTATCATAAGCAAGGAATAATCTCACAACTTCCAATATAGAAACAAGATCAAATGTTTCTTCATAGTCTATGCTTTCTTGTTGTGAGTAGCCCTTACATACTAGTCTAGCCTTGTTTCTTACCATTGTTCCTTCCTCATCCATCTTGTTTCTGAAAACCCATTTAGTGCCAATCATATTTTTGTTCTTAGGTCTTGGAACCAATTCCCAAGTATTGTTATTATTTATTTTTTCTAGTTCTTCTTCCATGTATTTAGTCCAAGATTCATATCTACATGCTTCATCAGTAGTGTTTGGCTCAACTTGAGAAATCAAACAGATCTCATTTCTAACTCTAGATCTAGTCATCATGCCTTTGCTTGCATCACCAATAATTTGATCTTCAGGATGGTTCTTCTTAACATACCTTGGTGTCTTCAATCTCTCAGTAGCTTCAGTCTATTCATCTTCAATCTCATCATCAATCATCAAAGATTCTTCAGGTTCAGCAGTAACCTCTTTTGTTTCTGTAATCTGACCATAATTATATATCCTTTCCTGAATCTGAAAATTTTCATCTATCCTCACATTGGCGCTTTCAATCAATTTCCTCAATCTTAAATTAAAACATTTATAAGCTTTACTCTTAGTGGAATAACTAAGAAATAATCCTTCATCACTTCTAGCATCAAACTTTCCTATCTCATCATCTCTCTTTATATAGCATTTACTTCCAAATATTCTGAAATATTTCACAGTAGGTGTATGATTAAACCATAATTCATAAGGAGTTTTTTTTGTACCTTCTCTTATCTAATTTTTTTTTAGTGTGTACACAGCAGTCCCAACTGCTTCTCTCCAGTGAACATGTGACACATTTCCTTCCACCAACATAGTCCTTGCAGAATCTAATATAGTTTTGTTTCTTTGCTCTGCGATCCCATTCTGTTGTGGAGTTATAGGGGCTGAAGTCTGTCTATGTATTCCATTTTCTTCACAATATGCATTAAATAGTTTTGATGTAAACTCTCCTCCTCTTTCTGATCTTAGACACTTCAAATTTAAAAAAAATTCATTCTCAACTTTTTCTTTGAATAACTTGAATTTGTCAAATGCTTAAGATTTCTCTCTTAAATATGTAACCCACATCATTCTAGAAAAGTCATCAACGAATAGTATAAAGTACTTTTCACCATAGTATGATCTTTTTCATGTAGGACCACATAGATCTATATGTACTAGATCCAACTTCTCTTTAGCTGAATAACCTTTGCTTTTGAAAGTGCTTCTCGTCTACTTCCCCATAACACATTCTCTACACATAGTGTTAGATGGCTTTACAATCTTAGGTAGATCTCTTACTACATTAGTTTTACTTGCCTTCACAATGTTATCAAAGTTAACATGACAAAATATTTTGTTCCATAACCAACTATCATCAACCTTCATAATAAAACAAGAAGCTTTAGATGTGTTCAATTCAAATACATTACTTCTAGATTTAGTACCAGATGCAATCAGGTCTCCTATTTTACTTTTGATAGAACATTTCCCATTGATGAAGTTCAATTCATAAACCTTGTCCACTAACTATCCAACACTCAAAAAATTATCTTTAAGTCCATCAACAAGTAATACATTGTCAGTGTTAGTCTTTCCGTCCAAAGAGATAGCTCCAACTCCAATAATAAGCTTAGGAGTATTGTCACCAAATATGAGAACACCTCCATCATGTCTTTTCAAACTCACAAACTTGTTTTTATCTCTAGTCATATGATGTGAACAACCAGCATCTATAACCCATTTAGATTTATTTTCAACTCGAGATACAAAATCTTTTTCTTCATGCATAGGTACATCATCCTTAATAGAAATAAATCCAATTTCATCATAGTCACCATCATCATCATCTGATATACCCTCACTAGCATAATAAAATTGCTTGCCTTTTGAATATTTAGACTTGAAAAACTTAGGTTTATGCTTTGGAACTCTTGTAGGACATCTAGATGCGAAATGACCAATCTTGTTACATGAAAAACATTTCAAAGATAATTTTCCTTCAAATTTACCCTTACCTCTCTTTTATCTTCTAGCAATCAGTGCCACAACTTCATCTAGCTTTCTTTATTCCTCCTATATATGTTCCCATTCATCACCATAAGCTCCAAGCTCTTCTCTTATGTCACCACTGTTAGTGCTTGCAATTCCAGATAAGGTCTTTTTTTTCTTGTGCATGGTTGCCTTGAATGTTGACTCAAATTTAGGTAAAGTATCTCCCAATTCTACGACCTCAAATGTAGTTAGCTTTCCAATCAACATTTCTCTTGTGAATTTTGGTGTCAAAGTTATAATTTCCTCTATGGTTTGTACTTTGGTTCTTTATACAGGTATCAAAGATCTGAGTATCTTTGCAATCACTTCTTCCTCACTTTAAGTTCCTCCAGAGTTTATAATGTTAGTAACCACTTCAGTAATTATTTGTGCATATACCCTAATGTTCTCATCTTCTTTCATCTTCAGTGATTCCATCTTTGTCTTCTAGTTCTTTAACTTTGCTTAATTTGTAAACTTGTCTCAAACATATAATGCTTCCAGTCTTGTCTAGATCTCATGTGTAGAGTCCAAGTATTTTACTTTAGTGAACTCTCCTTCTAAAAGAGCATTGATAAAATATTCCCCTATAATCATATTGCATGAAAATAATTTCTTTTGATCTTCAAAAGCCTTCTCTAACTCATCCTTAGTAGTTATCTTTTCATTATTCTTTGTGATCATCCAATAATCAATTCCTAGACATAGAAAGTGTGTTCTCATCTTGTTCTTCCAACTATCAAAGTTTTCAGGGTCAAACTTTGGACTATCCTTCCTGTAGTAAGTCATCTTTAGGATCACCTCAAGCTGTTAAACTTTTTCTCTAAGGATGAGTAGCACTGATACCAATTGTTAGGAATAACAGTCCACAAGACAACTGAGAGAGGGGGTGAATCAGTTGTAGTATAGATTATTAAAATTTTAAACTTTATAAAATATATCAACAAAATTAAATGATAACACAGTAAATTCCAACACCATAACACAATATTTGTTTTCGAGGAAACCCTATTAAAGGTAAAACCTTAGTGGGAATTAAAACCCACAAATAATGTACTAAGAGTATATTATCCCTATTAAAATATATTAGCCCTGTTAGGAGCTTATTACAACATTATAGTACACAGTCCCTATTAGGAGATAGTTAGGAGTCAAAGAAAATAGTAGGCTCACTACCCAAAGAAGGTTAAAGCCACCCTCAAGGATTTACAATCTAAATCAAGTATGTAAATCAAATACACAATCCAGTGAACTGTCTAATAGAAACTATCTTTGCTTGATCTGTTCCAATGAAGTATAACAATCATCAACTATGCTCTATATCCAACAGTCGACAAGCTTTGTAGCTTCCACAACTCTTTGTCCTTATTCTCTGCCACATCTTCTCCACAAGAAAAGATCATCCATATATACCCTCTTAGAATAACTCATTAGGTTAGCTAGTTAAGCTTTCCTAATACATAATTAATTAGGTCAGCCAATTAAGGCTTTCCATCATACAAATAATAATATAACCCCTTTCTAAGATACACATGGTACCTATAACAAGTAAACATCAATTAAAATCCATCACATATATTTCCAGATCCATAATCCATGCTCATAATTAATTCCACATGCTACATGTCTGAAGTCGGCTAGTAAATAGGTCTTCTCCAGAATACACGCTACAACTGACCTCACCAGTAACAAAACAACAATCAAACTCAACCCATTACTCTAACATATGTTGGATTTCCACCAGTAAGCTCACATCATCTGAAGTATCTTCACCATAAAGATATACCATAAACACAAAGACCTGCTCTGTCTAGAATCATAGTTACAGTCCAGAAAACTAGTCTTCACCAAATCAACTCTAACATCCACAATATGTAACATTAAGTCAAGTGACCTTAGGAATAAGATCAATACACATCCTTCTACTAAATTCCAACTTTGATCATTCTTAATCATCCATACATTGTCCGTACACTTCTTCCAATCAAGTAGCCAGTCTGTCTTCTCCACAAAAATGTATGTTGACATCAGTGACAAAACATGGATATCAATAGCATGATCAGTAACCAAAACTAATATCATCCAGCATACCCTCATGTTGCAAATATTTGACAAATGCCTTTTACTTTTCCTTCATTACCATTCTATATCACAACTACATATGTTCACAATTTAATTTTTCAAACATCCATCTCAATCATAATCATTGTGGAAGCCATAACCAAACACAACTGAAATCAACATTCTTGAATGCTAAGCCCTACATAGACCGTGATGCCCTAGATTGACACAGCTATGATTTAAAAAATGAAACCCAAACTTATGTAATACAGTGAATGACGAAATGGCATTAACAATAATCCTTATCATTATATGATAAATGTTGATAAGAAAGTTATTTAATAACCTCACTTAAGCACGATATCATGAAGTGTGCTAGGTGGCCGACCAAAAGACCTTCGTAGAAATATTATTTATCATTTCCAGGGTCACAATATAAACCAAATAGAAAACTCAAACTTTCTTTCTTTTTCAAAAAACAAAATAAACTTAATATGCATTTATTCTTGTAGTCAATATATATCATTTCCACTGATACATGATATTTTTATGGTGATAAAAATTCACTACCGTGCCACTTTTCAAAATGTATCACTATAAATCATCATAATATAAAAATCATAGTACCATATCCATTTCAATTTAAATATCATTAGTACTATACTCACTGTAATAATTCAATCCATTCACTATGAATATCATAGACATTATATTCATCCTGATATCAAGATTATTGTGTTTGGCATCAAGGAAAATAAAGAAAAGGTGAAGAGTAACAAACTCCCCCTTTGTACTTGGTGACAAATAAAATAATATCTCTCCCTAGATGTGTAAAAAATGAAAAAGGAGAGAAAATAGCCAACTAAAAATAAGAATTTGAAACCAAATTGTAATAGTATGCCTAAAACATTATACCTGATAACAATATACTGAGCCAACTATTGGATAGAATCTTTCAAAAACCTGTTTGGCATCAAGAATCAATCATATTAGTAGCATAAATAAATAATAAAAATATGGCAACCAACAAGTGTCAAAACATGATAGCCAAAAACATGATATAAACTGTCATTCCGATACACCATTGTTGGTCAAAGAATATCTCAGCCATTACATAGTACTATCAATCATGTTGTTGTCTAACAAAAATGCATGCATCTGATCATGTAGAGAAACATATGGATCAATTAATATATCATATGCATATCAATACCATGGGATTGATTCCATCTAAAATGTAGATTGAAAAGTAGCCTCATGAAGAGAATAAAAAGGCATATGCCTAATACATGATGATACTTATGTTACCATATATTTCATAGAAAGATGCTAGTTGTACCAACCCAAACCAAAAATAGATCAACCAATCATCACATCATAATGGATTCTTGGTGAACTCAAACTAAATGTAAAAGGATGAAAAAATATATATCCAACTTAATATAATTCACTTCTATCACTGATGTCATATAAGTATGCGGACTGAGAAAATGCACTAGTCCATATCAAAATGTAACAAACCAAACTGAATATGATAAAAAAGCCCAAGTTGTAGAATGACTAAAATCATATGGAATGTCATCTTCAATAACAAAAAATATGTCCATGTATCTTGTAGATAAAGAGTTGTATACTCATATATATATTTGAAGTCAAATAATTATATTTTTTTGTAACTAAAATAAAGATTGTAGAGGACCAACCATTGTAAATTGATCCATTCTATAATGCCCCTCCCTGGAACCCATGAGAATTTAACCTAACTTAACACTAGGTTGACATAATTTTTTTTAACATTTAACAATATAGATGTGGAAGAAAGTAAAATATAAGAAAACATTACACCAAAGTATATTGATTTAGTTAACACTCCCAAGGATTCCAAGACGTAGTGTTACTAGAAGGTTAACTAATCTACTAAGAACAACCATAACATAGTTACATGATATATCCTATGTTCATCTTTAAAAACCCAAATTGAAGTATGATCTAGCTCTTTACTTAATCATAATGAAAATATCATGAAACATAAAGTGAACTACCATGTATAGAAAAAATGAATAACAAGATACAATCATTACCAACATAATCAACAATAAGATCAATATGGTACAACTAATACATCATGGTATACAAGATAATACAACTTCCACTGCACATGTCGCAGGGATAACAATAATGAATCAAGTACATATACATCTCCTGAAACAATGTCACTGATACAACAAATGAAATATGAGATATACATCTCATGAAGATAATAAGTTAGTCTCCAAGCAATGAATAAGAAGATATAAGTAGCATCAAGGATCATTCTAGCATAAGATCACAAATTTTAGATCTCAATGATAATAAGAATCACTACCACCCGACCTCGTAGAACCAAAGGTCCACTCCAACCGTGATGAGGAGATAACATCCGGACCACAGACATAGGAGACAACCAAACAAGAAAGACAAATGCAAAGGTGTACTCAATAAAAAGGTAATAATAGGATTAGAAGGTTTAAGTATAAATGATCAAGATACTAACAAGTCTACCAAATATTCACGTGGGAACCTAGAACAGATATAGGGAAGTGTCATCACATACATCTAACAATTGAGTTTTGTCCTGGTAGCCTCTCTAGACTCTAGCACTCAAGTGACCATATGTGACTCAGTAATCCTTTAGCACTCAAGAGACAATGATTCTAACCATGCAAGACCTCAAGCAAGCATCTTCTCCCACTCCCATCCTTAGTCTATACTAGCACTCAAGGCATGGACAAGGCACACAATTATCTAATTTAAAACTATAAGTTAATTAGATTAGATTTATTTTAACTAGAATTAAAATAAAAAATATTAATAACCTCCTATATTAATTCACATCCATCATAAAAATTATAATTTAAATTAATAAAATGTATTAATTAAAAAAATTAATTAAAATATAAATTAGTTTTATATTAATTAATTTATAAATAGAAATATAATTTTTTTTCAAATTAATAGAATTTAAAACAATTAAAAAACCTTATGTATAAAAAAAACTTTCAAATAAGGCAGAAGCCCATAACATAGCAGTAAGTTGTGTGTAATACCCCTCTAACCCTAATATAAGTTTTGTGTTTTTGAATGAAGTAAGATCTTCCGATGTTTTCTTATAGCTTAAGTTATTCATGATACTTGTTTGATCTATTCCTATAGTTTGTTTATAATAATTTCATAAACCAGTACCTGAGGATTCTAATATAAGACATACTGTCTAAAGGTATAATTTTTGTATGTATTTATCTATGTGTATGTATTGAGGAGCTTCAAGACCTTTATGAATATAGTTAGGATGTTATATACGAATATATATAAGTGATTATTTATATTTTCTTCTCTTAAAGTTACTTTTAATGAATCTTGTATGTCACTTGATGATTTGGGTTATGTCTTATGATTATGTTGATTTATTATTAGTATTGATTAGATACTAACCGAATGCTCAAGATTCTAACCTTCACTAGGATGATTCTACATGCTTGGTGTGTGTGTATATATACATGATGTGTTTGCATGATTCAGGATGAAGTCGTAGTTACTAACATAGTTGAGGTCCACACGATGTATTGATCCTGGTCATCTGTCTGCAATGTCTTCTTATATGTATATCTATGCACATGTATTTCTTCTATGTGATGCAGGCTTGTAGGTACCGGGCATCAACTTCACCTGGCTTCACAGGTCTGAGCGTGCCCTCAAATCCTCAATGGTTGTTGTTATGGAGATAGTACTAAGGCCCTTGCATGAGTATTCCTTTTTCATTATTCCAATTTGGGAATATTAGGGTTTCTTCTTTGTCAGTCAACCTTTGGGTGAAAAAACCTAGATCCAACACACCTGGTTGGGCATTGTTGTAATTGGTGCCTTGTGGTCACTTGCGTTCATTTGGTTGTGTGATTTGTTTACTTATTTTATTTATTTCTCCTTCATGGTATTATTCTTATTTAATCTTTCTATGTAGTGTTTCAGAGCTTCATGCTTGGTCAGGTGTTTGACTTGACTTTCCTTGTTGACTTTGGTTGACCTTTTTTGATCTTGTGGTTACCTTGATATGTTTCTTAGTTGATTATTATAGCCTCTTTGGATGATTAGATTTATTTTGAGGCATGTGATTTTATTCTACCTCGGTGTTATATCCCATAGTAATTATAAACATGTAATAATGATGTTGTGATCTATTGCTTCATAATCATATAGATTATAGTGTTTGGTATTTGGCATGTATCAATATAAATATATATAGATATATATATGGGTGCACATATATATATATATATATATATATATGTAGATATTGTTGATGGTGTA
>MU225240.1:13407003-13459729 GCA_018584345.1 Thuja plicata
TATATATATATATATAATGGCAAGGTCTAAAAACAAACACATACTTATTTTCCTAAAATATAAAATCTTTAACCAAATATTCTAAAAATGATTTCTTTCAAATTTTATAAAAAAATATGCTCATAT
The DNA here is from genome assembly GCA_018584345.1 of Thuja plicata. Taxonomy (NCBI): domain Eukaryota; kingdom Viridiplantae; phylum Streptophyta; class Pinopsida; order Cupressales; family Cupressaceae; genus Thuja; species Thuja plicata. Next base: position 13,407,130 of record MU225240.1, read on the forward strand.
GCATATCAATATATATGCATTAATTTCCTTTAAACCCTAAGGTTGATTTCTCTCATTAATAATTTACCCATAGTCACACATGCAAAGCCTTCAAGGATAAAACCTTACTTCAAATGTTTTTACAAAAAATTACACAAGAAGAATTTGATTGCCAAAACTCAAATAGGAAGACAATTAACAATCACATGGATACCAGACATGAAGAAAACATCTTTTCAAAATGGAAAATTTTCAAAAGGACTCAAAATCCTACCTCAAACCCAAGAACGATCTGAGAAGAAAGGAAGAACTCAATTCCCAATCCAAAATTCTATCTTTCAATAAATTTCCTTCAAATCCCAAAACCATAGGTAAAAACCTGTCTCCCTAAAACCCCATGTCCTCCAAAAACCTGTGTGTGCCATGATGACCAAAAGAATTCATAATAAAGAAAAATCAACAATAAGCACTAAAACATGCAACTCCAAATCATCGATTAGAGCTCAACTCCTAAAGAACTTCACTCAAAGTCATAGAAAAGTAACTCCACTTTAATTCACTTAACTTACCTTTTAATTTGAAGGAAAATCCTAATTAAATAAAACAAATGTTATTTAATTGTGCAGCTCGTAATTATCAAATAGTTCAACTTGAATTCAAATTACTAATTTAAATTTATCAAATCAATTATGCAAATAATTGCATGGAAATTATTAAAAATAGAATTAATATTTAAAGCACAATATAAATTATGCAACTAAATATTTAAATATCAAATAAATCAAGAAGACCTTTTAATTCATAATTTAGATTAAGTACTTAATTAAATCCAAATATTCCTTAATTAGACTTTTTAATCAAGTCCCTTTATTAAACATAGGTATTTAAATAATTTTCATTAATTAAATACTCCTATATCTAATATTTAATAAACCAACATAAATAGAGACATAATTATTTACTAACAATAATTATCCTTAATAATAATTAATCCTCATAAAGCAAATATGCACATCAACCAATTGTAAACACGCACATTGAAATCAACCAAAAATGAAGCAATTGAATGCTAACTAACTCCAAAAGACCAAGCAAAAGAAATAATCAAATAAATAAAATGGGTCCACGAATTTATGTCACCTTGACGAATTGGGGTAGGAAAGTCAATCTGATACTTTTCCAATCATAGGACAAAAAAAACTTAGGATAAGGTTTTGGCATGAATGTTAATCCCCTCTTTTACCATTGAGATACTGTGGTAGGGCACGCTCACTCTTGCCAATTCAGGGAAGACGTTGCCTAGTATCTGCAACCCTGCCATAAAAAAGATGAACATATGGATACATATAATTTAATAGAATATGGTTGGGATCGATGCATTGTGTGGATCTCACAAGAGAAAGTAACTACGACTCCGTCCCATACCACATCGAACACTCCAAATAGAAATGTAAAACATACAAATGATCCATGTGCATTCAGAGGTAGTGTTAGTATTGTCAGAAAATCAATAATTATAATGATGTCATAATCATAAATGGTAGCAGATGAGTGGGTACTACATCCTCCTCCCCTAAAAGTAGGCTTACTCTTGGAAGCCTGCAACTACGACTATGATAAATTGAAGTCAAAATTTCGTATCTATAGATGTCACACGTGAATTATAATAACATAGTCATTACTTAATCATTATTCACACAAGGATTAATACAAAACATCATCTAATTATCCATTCTGACAAGAACATGCATATCCAATCACCAATATCAATGCCATTCTGGTTTAGGTATAAACCAAAAATCACCTTGATAAATCATTCATCAATTAATAGTTTCTTAAATAGATATAGATCTTTTATTCTTTCAAAATCATAGAAAACATTTAATTTTTAGTTGTATAATGTTACACATTTGTATTTCATTAAATATCAAATTGAAAATTTCATGTAATCCTAGTTAATACAACACTCATGCAAACATATATGATACACAATGTGTTTTATTTTACATACAACACATAATATGATTCTCTGTAATTCCCTCCCTTATACATACTATCAGAGGTCAATAATTAACATGATAGAAACAACACTTTTCACAAGACCAAGCTAACAATACCAAACATTTACAATAGCCACCACAAAATTCAAAAAGGAAAAATCCAAGCAGAGGAATCCCAAGTGCTACAGTAAATCATAATAGCATGCAGTTTCAATAGTAGATCAAGTGTGACTAGTGTCACAAAATAGATAGAGAAAAGGGGGTTGGGTGACTATTCCATGCATAATAAATTTTAAAGAAAATTCACTATTAACTCGCACACAACATGAATAAATTATCAAAAACCAAAATAATTTCATCAATCAAAATGACATTTCACATAATAAAGTGACTGGTGTCAGCCACACTCAAGGGAGTAATCACTTCATGACATCGAGGGATCCAATATGCTGGATGGGTTAGAGAATGTTGCCAAACAAAGTAGAAAGACAAATCATCTATGTTGTTATAATCATCTTTATGCAATTATGAGTTCTACTTACTTGCAAACATTTAGTATTATTGTGGGTCCACAACACACACCCCATTTTTGGTCCTTTGAATATGGGGACTCACTTTTTTGGTATTTTGCCTTTTTTATGTCCGCCCCCCTCCACTCCCCACTAGGTCAGTCTCAAAAAAGTGTTGTCAGGATTCAGATAGAAGACACCCTATTTTGTCCTTCTAGACCTTTTGGCCTTTCGGAGGACCAAAAGTCCCCCAAAATACCAATTTGACCGAAAGGCCAAAATTCAACCCTTTTGGTGTTTCAGCCTCTAAAAACACTGAAAGGTCAAAGATGTTTAGCTATCTGGTTTTTTAGTGTTTCAGACACTGAAACACTGAAAGCACTGACGTATGCCGTAGGTTATAATTAGGCTAAAGAGCCCTAATTTAATAAATTCACTCTTTTGGATCTCTGACATTTTGAGATCTTGCAACTTTGGGATTTTTTCTCTCGCTCTTTGTGCCTACTCGCCCATGCCTTTGAGCTTCATCCCGTCATCCTCCCCACTCTTAGCTCCTTTGAGGTAGGCTCTTTATTCACTGTTCAGTTGCTTTTTTTCTCTCTTCTTTGTCTAGGTTTGGGGTATTTTCATGCCTAGTTCTTATCTAGCCTAGGGCACATCCACTTCCTCCTCCCCTTGCCCCTTTCGAGCCTTTTTGCACCTTCGTGTTTGGCAGGGAGGTCCCTCCATTTTGGGTCTAGTCTTTCTAGGATTTTTTAGTTTAGGTTTTTTTCTATTTCTTGGTCGTGGCTTTTGTCACAGGTTTTTGGCCCCCAAAAGGCCAAAAACTAGGTCACTTTGTAGTCTATGTCATTTCAGAGATTTGGCCTTTTTAGCCTTTTGGACCTCCGAAAGGCCGAAATACCGACAAGTCTGAATCCCCGAAAGCCCTATCTCCCTCATCGAGATTTTGAACTTGCGGAGTCCATGAACTAGTTCAGATTTTTGGCATTTACAAAAACCTTCAGACTTTTGGATGCTGAAAAGTATGATGAAGCTTGCTCATCAATGGTGGATTTTTTGCACTTTTATCCTTTCCGGCCTCCAAACCCATTTTTGGTGCCCGAAACTCTATAAGGGCCAAAAGTGCAAAAATATGCATTTTTGGCTACTTAGAGAGATTTTACCTCTATTTCCTTAGATTAGTTAGCTCCCTTTTAGTTTTTCTTCAAAAAAAATACTAATACTTACATGTTTCATTGCAAAAATGCCCAAGAAAAAGATTGCATCACCCATGAAGTACTTATACAAGGGGAACACTCCCCCTTCCAAAATAGGAAACAATCAAATTCAAATCACCGAGACTGATATCAGGAATGTCGATTGGGATGACTTCCTGACAAGGTTTGCCCAACTAGTCAGGAGATCAGAGGATTGTACCTCACTGGTATTAGTAGGACTAGTTAACATGGTAGCCCACCCAGTGGTCGTGACCTCACCTAAACTGATCATGACCTTGGTGAACCTTTATGACTCTAAAAAAAGAGTGGCTAAAAATATAGAGGGCAAAGTAGTATTGGATATAAGGCCAGACATCATAGAGGATGTATTCCACCTCCATAAAGGTATAGACAAGTTTTATGACTTTTTCATAGACAAGGGAAACTTTTGGTTCAAAAAAAAAGGGGAAGAGGCCTATGATATAGTCAATAAAAATTACCTTGAGCAACCTCTCCCTAAAAATAAGCTACACAAAATAGACATAAGGAGGGGATACATGAAGGATGATATCAAGGCAGCCATAATAATGCTAAGCCAAGTATATGGATTACCAAAATCCTCCCAAATCAAGAATTGGATGATTCTACTGGTAGAAAGACTCAGAGGCTGCAAGTCTAGGTTATATTGGGGGACCATCATCAACGATAAGTTGGATGAACAGCTGGTGGTAGTGAAAGACAACCCCAAGTTTTATATGAGTACCTATGTGGTGTACCTATTGGCAGCACAAGAAAACTGCCTAGGACTCATCAAGAGGGGAAACCTAAATGATCCCAATGCATGGCCTCACATCATGTACCCCCAGTTACAGAAAAGGGAAAAAAATGTCAAAGGACAACCCAGACTACAAGATAGTCAATGATGCCTTCATTTTTGCAATCATCCAATCCATTGAGGGTGATTTTGCAAAAAGGATGTCATAAGAAGTAGCCACCAAGGTAAGGGCCATAGGGGCCTATTACATATAATTTAGAACCTTCATGTACATTCGGATAGTGGGATCAAATTTGAAACCAAAGAAGTTTCCCAGGTATCTATCTGACAGGATAATCATTTTGGAGATGGCCAAGCAAATTGTAGATGCATATGAACACATAAAGCACAAGAATAAGCACCGTTGGGATTTTCCCATCTCACTAGAACCATATACCCTACAAGATATGAAGGTCTATAAATCTTTTGCCTTTGAATGGGATGACTATCCCTTACACCTTTACAAGATAATGCAGACTTGTTTTGACCCTATAGGCAGTTACAACCACATTATTGGCAAGTTCTACATTCATGAACCATACCTGGAGGATCACTGGATGAATTGTGTAGATGATCATGAGTTCAGAATCTAGGATTATTGTAGAATGACTCTTACCTTGGAAAAGGAAGTCATAAATACTCCTATTCCCCCAAAAGTTTGGGAGTATGATTCAAATGTGGTCTTGGAGGCCATTTATACACATGACAAGATATATGACAGGCCCATCATGAACATAGAGGTTGATAAGGATGAAAATGATGATATTGATTTCCGAGCAAGGCATGTGATGAGAACAACAAAGGAATGGATTAAGATGCCCTACAAGATGATCCCAATACCTATGAAAATGTTGATGGATCCACCCAAGAAGGTGGATAAACAACACGGAGAGAAAAGTATACTGCCTCCATACAAGAAGGCACCACCACAAAAGCTAAGCATGGTATATGGCCATGAACGTGCAGTAGAGTATGGGTCAAACCCAAGGCACAAGGATCCTAAGACAAGAATGACTAGGCAAATAGATCCTCCCATGAGGCCAGCACATGTTTCACTAGATGAAGGAACCTCCACTTCTGGACAATCTTCTTGTGCCACCAGAAAGGGAAAGAAGGCATATAAGAGGAAGAAAGCTTCTATGTCTCTGCAATTAGAAACCATACAGGAGGAGACACAAGAAGAGGAAGAGGGAGAGATACCTCTAGTCAAAAGGACAAGGTCTTAGAGAAGAAGAGAAAAGGAGACTAGTAGGAAACATGAAGAGGATCCTAAAGAGCAAGATAACCCCTTCGATGCTCTAGGATCAGATGAGTTCCAGATGTTAGAATTTGAGGGTCTAGAAGGTTTTCAGTCCCATGCAAGGACACGCCAAGTTATGAAATTGGGTATGAGGTTGGTGGTCCTTCTCTTTTCCAATCATAGGTAATCCTAACTCCACCTCCCACTCAATTTACCAATTGAAAGCCAAATATACCTATTGTGGGAAAGAGCTCAAAAATAGATCAAGGTCTCGGGAATCAAGAGTCCCCAATAGGAAAAGAGTTGACTAGAAATGAGCCCAAAATAGAAACCATTATTTTTACAATGCTTCCTTAGATTCCTACTCCACCAACTATTCTTCAACCTCCTATTCCTACTCCACCACCATTTCTCCCAACTCCAACTACTCTTCCACTTCCAATTCCAAATCTCCCAACACCTACTCAACTATCATCAAACCCTTTGCCTTGCCACATCCTGACCCCTAGAGGATCAATAACCATAGAGGCTTTGTCACCTTTCAAAACCACATTAAAGGTCATGACTGGTCTCAATACTAAATTTTTGGCTAGCTCCTCAGGAGATGAAGACAAAGGCCAGGAAAAACAAGATGAGGCAATGGAAGAAGAAGACAAGGAAGAAGAGGAATGGGAAAAGGAAGAAGAACACTAAGGAGAAATGAATGAAGGGGAATAGAGGTAGGAACAAGAAGAAGGGCTAGATTAAGAGGTAACTCTAGGGTCCCAAAATTTAAATTCAGTTCTTCATGTTACCCCATATGAGCCGGTCACCGCATCTAGTAAGCCTACATGGTTTACTAAATAAATCCAGTCAAGGAGAAGAAATTATACAGATGAGGATGAAGGGGAAAATAAAAATATAGCATCCTTAGGGAAAGATTTTCATCTGACAAAGATCATATAGCCAGTGCAAACAATGTCCTATGTCACTGAAGACACTAGGGGGCATTGAAGGGCATAGGTTGCAGTCCCATCTGCTAGCACCTCTCAAACACAAGCAACTCCAGAAGACAATATATTTGAGGAGGTAGATCTGGGGGAACCCACTAGGGGAGGGAGCAAGACACGAGAACCCTTAGGGCTTAAACATGCTCTGGGTTTCATGAGTAAGGATGAGGACACAATAAAACCTTGACAGAATAGAATGAAGCCTTGAAGAAGATCATTCACAAAATGGTTGGTCCTATTAACCCCAACTTACCAGAGGCCTTATTACAGGCAGTGTTAGATAAGAGAAACACCCCAGATGTTCTGACAGGGTTAACACCATCCTTCATCAAAGAAAGTGTAGATTGGAAGGAAGATTTTGAGTAGTACAGGGATGGTTCCATCAAATGGGTATTCAAACCTTATAGGTTTATTCTAATAGAAGCTACAAATTTGATTCATTTGATGAAAAAGGAGGGCAACCTGGAGTCTAAGACAATAAAATGGCAAGTCACACTCCAAGATTTGCAGATCATTAAGAAACAATGCTTCCAAATTCTAGTAAAGATATATTAGGGTGAGGAGCTAGACAATTTTGAGACTTGGATCAAGTGCATAATCAAGATAATTAGCATTTATGAAAAATGTCAAGCCTCCATATTGGAGAAGCATAAATAAGTCTTGGAATGGGTGGAAGAAATAGATGTTTTCTTCACAGGGATCGGCCTTGATTTGTATCGGGATGAAGCTAAGAATATCTTACAGCCATCTAAAGAAGTGGTCCAATAATTCAAGGAAATTATGGCAAGCGTAGAGACCAAGGAAGCCTTGTAGAAATTATTTTATTCAAAAGAAGAGACGACAAAGATGATAAACCATGAAGAGGAGATCCAGTTCTTTGCTTCTAAGCTAACTACAATCAAATAAAAGATAGAACAAAAGGTCAACAAGGTGAAAATAAAGAAGATAAACTATGAGGAAGTTCAGGAGGTGATATAGAGGCTCTGGGCTGCACACTCAAAAGTATTCCCAAACTAACCCCTTGGTCCATAGAGAAATTTGAAGAATAAATCTCCAGCACTTAACAGAATTCCCTAAGGCAAGTTTTGGTGTTTCTACCTTTTGGGCCCTTCAGGACATGCAACTTCCAGTCTTTTGGCCTTTCAACCCTGGAAGTAAGACAATGTTTAGGACTTTCAGCCCCACAAGCAATGTAATTCTTCAGCCTTTTGACCCTCCAGTTCTTGGCCTTTCGGCCTTCCAAAATATTCAGCCTTTTGGCCCTCTAGTTTTTTGGCCTTTTGGCCTTCCAAATATTTTGGCCTTTTCAGCTTCCGACAAGTCTAAACTTTGGACCAGAATTTTGTTGTTTAACACTTAAGAAGTTTTGGAGCATTAAAAGTTTCAGAGTTGAGGTCGGGGTCCAAAAATCTGGGTGTTTCCAGTGAGATGACATTTTTGCACACTAGTTGAACTCTAGATCAGATTGATGGTTAACTTGAGTTTTTTTAAAGGGACTAAGTGTCTCTTACCAGTCTCCACTACTAGAAGAGCCTCTAGATGAAGAATCCAAGGAAAACTCCAAGAATCGAGAAGAAGACTCCAATTTGTCAAAATAAACCCTCCTTCTTTTCTCTCTCTTCTAGGTGAGTTTGACCCTTCTTGCATGGGAAAGCTGATTTTAAATGGATTTAAGAATCCATGCAATCTTTCTAGTATCAGTTAGCAGTAGTTTCCCTTCAGGAAAGTTCTAGTTTTAGTTTATGTTTATTAATTTTGACTCTTTGATGCCCTAATTTTGACATTTAGAGTTGTAGATCGAAAATTCTATATATTGTAATCACAAATCAATGTAAAGGGTCGAATTCTGAATATAATAAAAATCTACATTTGGTGCTTCATTCATGGTGTGTGAATTTATGCTACAAATGCAAAATTATTGGATGTATTCTTGCATTATTCATTATTTTTAAAGAGCCTCTTGTTTATTGTGCTTCGGATTCGCGTTCCTTTTAGTTGGAGTTTGTTGTTGTTTATTTACCTTGTTGTGATGAATGTGTGGAAGAGATCATCTTTGGGATTTACAATAAATCTATCTTGTGGGTGCACACACCTTGGTGGCTTCATGATTTGATAGATTTTGAATATCTTGCATGAGTGAATTCATTTTCTCTCCAAACACTTGCATCTGTGGGGTATTGAATTGTGACTTGGTCTAATTTATGCTTCGGTGGTTTGTTCCAAATCTCTTCACCATTCAATTCATAAGGAAGGATTTAAAATGGTTTATGTCTGTAGGATTTCATTTTCAGCACTTTGTTTTATTCCTCGTTACTTTAATCTCTTCAAATTCTATCTTTAATTATGAGAATCCACATCTTGAAAATACAAAATTGTAATTTATTTACAACAACCATATATGTTAAAGTGGAAAATACCAAAAAAGAACTAAAGTGTTTTGTAGTTTGATGTGTTGAACATACTACCAAAGGCCTCCTCATGAACAATACCATTTATCTTCAACTGAGTAACCAAGTAGGTTGTGACCTGACCCCGGAGAACCTTGGGAATAACTTTGTTATTCTTTCAAGAGATAAAATCAATTCTCAAGATCCTAGCAAGTTGGCTTGTGTCAAAACAATGCTCAACAAAAGTGGTGCTAGAAGGAGGGCATCAAGACTCAAAAGGTGGATAAGATTGGATCTTTCTCCTTAGAGAGATTTGAGTTAGTGATTAGATCATCTCCGAAGAGAGGCAAGTTCCTTGAACTCACCCACCATCGTAGAGCTCACAATGACAAAGGAAAGACCAAAGAGAAATCTTCTCACCACCTTGCCAAGTCCCAGAATTCTCTTGGAAAACAATCACATATTGCTGCCCTAACTTTCATAACAACCATAGACAAAAATCAAAACATGTAAAATTAGAATTTGCAACAACCATGTCCGATGGCCTTTTTCACCAATGCAACCATCTCACCTTTAAATTTTGTTGGGAAGCTCCATGAGTTACCCAAAAATATAGAGAATTTTTGCACCTAACTCATATATGGTGAATCAAGGATAACAATAGAACACAACTGCGACTTCAAAGAAATTTGTAACCATAAAGAGATTGCCCACCAAGACGTTGTTTGTCATCTATTCCCATACACTTTGGGAGAGTTTGCATACAATTGGTACCTAAACTTATCATGATGGTCTATCTCTGCATGAGTTGTATGTGGATCCCACCATAACACATCGCCAGTTCATCACAATGAGGAAAGATCCTAAGGAACCCATCGCTATGTTCAATCACCATTTTCACAAAATGCATCAAAAGCTAGAAGCTCCTTACACCATACCAGATGAGGCTGTCATACAAGTTTATTTGAAAGATTTGGACCCTTTCACCTCAATCTTTCTAAGAAGACTTCCCCTGGTGGAAAGAGATGTGATGGAAAAGGTGTACAATGAAGCTGTCACATTCACCCAACAGATGGACCCACAAGAAGGAAGCTATGCGGCCATGCCCATGATGAGTAATCTTGCTATCCTACATCCATTTACAGAAAACAATCCAGCCTCGGCCACTCACATGCCTATGCTAAATCCTATTTCGGTGCAACCATGTGTAGCCCTACCCCCATCTATCACTTACCTAGGTTACGAAGCTCATAAAATGGAATTTTTAGAGAAAAGGGTTATACCCCAAGCTGAGCCTGATACTCTCATGGCCTCTGAGCTAGATGTTGTGAAGAAAAATTTTTCACAGCTCACCAACGAGCTCACCAAGATGAAGTTAAATCCATCTCAAACCAAGGTAGATAGCAATGGACATCTGCTCATCTAAATACATACCCATAGAATCCAAACCGAGGTTTCAATACATACAATAATAATAATACACAAGAGAAGCAATTTGGGCAACAAAGGCCAAGCCGACCATGGAACACTACACCCAATAACGACAGCATCCCAGTAGACAATGCCAATGCTTATGAGGCTTTAGAGGCTAATTTTTTTAGGGATCCAAATTTACACCAAGGCAATGATGGATATGGGAACAACTCCCGTGATCATCACATCCAAAATCCAAAGGAGCCCCTGGTGCAATTCAATGCTATGGTGTTTGATTCCTATGAGTCTGGAAAGGAGGAAGGCTCGGATGCTTTTGCAGGAGAAGATGAGTTCGTGTTTCCCTTCCAGAGAGAGAATGAGCCTGAGTATTCCAAAGTACATTCCTTCTTGAATGATCAACAAAACTCATACAACCTTTGGAGTAGAAATGAACCTCTCACCAATGGTGTCCCTAGAAGAAAACAACTAACCCCACCAGATCCTCAAGCTAGTAACAATCCCATGCCTCCTAAAGGCCCGAATGGTCCCACATCCCCTACAACAAGTACATATGCTAGCTATAGAGGTGCGGCTTGGTCAAGTGACACATATAGCATGGTTGATGAACTAAAGAAAACTAAAGCAAACATATCTATGTTTGAATTACTGCAAGGCTTCCCATCTCAGAAGGATGCCCTTCTAAGATCTCTGGACCACTCAAAACCCAGCTTGTCAACCAAATATACAAGGAAACCTACATCCAGTATCAACGCATCTGAGGCTTTCCCCACAATTTTCAAGGATAAGATGGTGCTCCCACCATTCTTACTCAGTTTATGGATGTTTGGAAAGAACCTACACAATTGCCTGATTGATTCAAGAGCTTTGTGCAACGTCATGCCCCTGTCAATTTTCTAGAAGTTAGGGATGGTGCCCCAAGTAATGAACCGAGTGGTCATATAATTGTATAAGACCGAGGTCAAGGTGATTGGTGTGCTCAAAGATGTACACATTCAATTGGTTTTAGATCCTAGAATACAAGAATGCATTGATGTGCACATAGTGGACATACCTGAAACTTATGGGATGTTGTTAAGTTGAGAGTGGACGAAGTGCTTGAGATGGTGGCTTTCCACATGTTTCACCCAGTTATGGCTACCATGGAGAGGTTTGAACAACCAAATAAAGATAGACACAGAGCCTAAACTAAAAATAATGATCACTGAGTACAATGCCCCGAATGAAGTTCTATTCACCCAAACTAATCTGGGCACTTATCGGATGGATGATGTCTTCATGTTTCAAATCTGAGAAGGTGAAGAGTCAGACCAAAGTCCCATCTAAGGTCTCCTAGAGATAAATATTAGTGAAGACATTTTCCAGAGTTTCATCAACAACACGATAGCTAGTTTACAACATCTAGGCCAAGATACAAACCCCAACATCTTGTTACTACCAGGAAATTGCTAACTACATCAAGCTAGCCACTTAGAGTTCACATGCCCCAATTCCCAAGAAGCACTTTCATGAGTGTTGGATCAGATTGCCTTACCAAGTAAGATATTATGAACACTTGTAATAAAAGAGGATATCCCTATAATAGAAGACAAGAGTAACACACCACCAGAGGTAGACAACCCAGTCCATACAAACACTTCACATCAAAACTAGGACAGTGGGTCAGATTTCAATGATAGAAGTTCTGGATTGAACATACTTAGTGACTAGAGTACCTTTGATAATAGAGCATGTCCCCCTTACAAAGGAATGCTAGAAGACAAAGGTGGTGAAAGTTCTAAAAACCCCAAACCCAGACATACCCAAAATTTGGGAGAATTAACCTCTTCTAACAATGATGGAGAAAAGGGGGAAAATCAAAACTAAGGGCTCTCCCAAGAGAAAATAAGCCAAGTCTAACCCTATGAAGCAACCCCATATATGGAAATTGCACTTCAATGGTTCCAAATGTAAACAGGGAGTAGGTGTAGGGATCAAATTGATAAACCCAAGAGGTAAGTCTTTCTATGTCGCTTATAGGTTACAATTTTTGTGCACTAACAATGTTGCAGAATATGAAGTGCTGATCCGCAGACTTTTCCTGGCCCATGAAAAGGGAATAAAAATCTTGACAGTGGAAGGGGACTCATAATTGGTCATCAAGAAGATCCATAGTCAGTATCCTTGCAATGATAAGAGGCTCTCATCCTACCAAAATAGAGCATGGGACCTGATCAATGAATTCAACACTTTCAACATCAAAACCATCCCAAGAAGAAAAATTGTTGTTGTTGATGCCCTAGCCATATCAGTGAGTTCATTACATCCAATGGAGAAATCAAAGCTAAACAAATTCTTAGTTGAACTTGTCACAACCCCAACCATTCCAAATAATGTCACTAACTTTCAAGTCTTCCAAGATGATCAACAGATCTTGGAGTTTATCATGTGTGTTGGTGTGTTCAAAAAATAGATCATAGATGAGGAAATGGAAGGTGAAGAAGTAGTTAAACCCAAAGACCCTGATGATCAAGGTATCATAAATCTAAGGACCAACACCATACTCAAAGGGATGGTGGAACTAGAGAGGATTTTTCATAGCGACAAGATTGCAATAAGGAGGTGCCCGGACGTAATGCATGATGATAAATAATGTGATACATATAACCTTTGCACAGAGGAAACCAAGAGAGGTTCACATTAGCAAGGTAGGGACCAAAGAAGAAAAGGAGAGGATGGTCCAGCTTCTCACTAAATATTGGGATGTCATAACCTGGAGCTATAAAGATTTAAAAACATATGACACCTTGGTCATAGTATACAACATCCCCTTGAAGCCAGATTCCAAGCCTTTTAGGCAGTGAAAAATCCCTATAAACCCTACTATGGAACCCCTGATCCAAAAGGAAGTCAAAAATTTGATCGATGCCATGATCATCTTCCCAATCTAGCATTCTATGTGGGTTGTGAACCTGGTGCTAGTAAGAAAGAAAACTAGAGAGATTAGATTGTGCGTGGATTTCTAGAACCTTAACAAATCTTCTCAAAAGGTCAATTATTTTCTCCCATCTCTTGAGGAAGTGCTGCAAAAGGTCACTGGGTCTCAAATGATGTCATTTCTAGATGATTACTTGGGTTACAACCAAGTGATGGTGTAGGAAGAGGATAGGCTAAAAATGACATTCACAACTAAATGGGAAACCTTCGCCTACCATCGAATGCCGTTCAGACTGATTAACATTGGGGCCACTTTTAGAGGGCAATGGACATAGCTTTCAAGGGACTAGTTGGGAGGTGCATTATCATCTACATGGATGATCTCACAATATTCTCAAAAGAAAGAGATGACCACTTAAATGATCTCAGAAAATGCCTTCAAAGATGTAGGGAATTTGGGATTTCCCTCAATCCTAAGAAGTGTGTTTGGGGTAACTGAAGGAAAACTCTTGGGACATATCATCTCTGAAAAGGGGATAGACATAGACCCCAAAAGGGTAGAGGCCATTCTAAAGTTGACACCACCACATAGCCACAAAGAGATGAAATTATTCTTTGGGAAGATCAACTTTGTGAGGAAGTTCAACTTCGTAAGGAATTTCATTAGTGGCTTTGTAAAGATAGTAAAACCATTAAACAACATGCTCAAGAAAGATGTCAAGATTGAAAGGACCCTCCTAGCAAAGAAGTATTTTGAGGAGATCAAAATTTTCATTACTATAGCACCGGTCCTTTTCATCCTTGACTACACCATCCCTTTCAAGGTCTACCCTTTTAAATCAGAACACTCATGCGTAGGCATCCTCACACAAAAGAAGAATAGTGAAGATGAAAGACCCATAGCCTTCATGAGTTTCCCTTTCAAAGATTCTAAACTCAAGTACCCAAACACTGTTAAAAAGTCATTTTCTCTTGTCAAAGTGGTAAAGAAGTTCTGACATTACATATTGAGGAGCAAAGTCATTGGGATAGTTCTTGACACAGCCGTAAAGTCTCTTTTGATGCAGAACGAGCTGGGAGAGTGGAGAGGAAAATGGATGGAAATCCTCTAAGAGTTTGACCTTGAAATCCAACCAATGAAACTAGTAAGGGGCCAAGGCCTAACGAAGATGATCTCTAAGGTGTGATCACTGATGTATGGTATCCAAACATAGTGTACTATTTATTGTTGAATCATTGCCTAGAAGAGAGCTTTGAGGATCAAAAGCAGCTCCTACATGTTAAAAAATGGACAACTGTACAAATGCAATTATGAGGGTTTGTACCTAAGGTGCCTAGAAAGACTTGAGGTGAAGCGAATCCTAGAGGACTTTCATGACAAATATGGAATGGGACATGGGTCAGATGAAGAAACTGCTCACCAAATCTTGAGGGAAGGATTTTTTTGCCTACGATATTCAAAGACACCAGCGAGCATGTGAGATCTTGCCACACTTGCCAAAATAGCGCAACTGGTGAGAGAAATCTATCAATGCCCTTACAACCAGTATACGAGGTATGCCCATTCGCCCAATGGGGCTTAGATTTTGTTTGAGTGATTAACCCCCCTTCATTTCTAGGACACAAGTTCATTTTGATAGCTACCGAATACTGCACACATTGGATGGAGGCTCAAGCACTGAAGAATTGTACTACAGAGGTCATGACCAAATTCTTGGAGGAGCACATCATAACTAGGTTTGGGATGCCATTCTATCTGGTATGTGAAAATGCTCCCTCTTTCTCTTCTACCTCACTCACACAATGGGCCTTTGAAAAATCGATAATCCTCAAGTTCTCTTCAAATTATTATCTGCAAGGAAATGGCATAGCAAAGTCTATAAACAAGAACTTAACAATAGTGATCAAACACCTCATGGATGACAACCTATGGGATTGGCACACACAACTAAAATAAATTTTGTGGATTGATAGCATAAGGATAAAATATGCCCTATGGATGTCTCCATACCAACTAGTCTATGGCTTACAACCGGTCTTCCCCATGAACTTAAAAATCCTAATCCTAAGATTCATGGACCAATATGTGGGAGGATAAGATCAAGTACAATTTAGGCTCATTAATCTCCTTAACCTAGAGAAAAAATGAACATTAGCTTTGGAGCATGTATCAAAGAATCAAGCCATAGTCAATATGTGGTTTGAAAAGAGAGCTACCATTAAAGCCTACAGGCTCTCTGACCTTGTCCTAGTGTGGGATAAGGTGAAAGAAAAGTTGGGAAGCCACACCAAGTTCCAAATATTGTGGATAGGCCCTTATCAGATATCAGAGATCCTAGGGGAAAACACTTTTAGGATCAGCACATTGAATGGAGAGTTGACCCCATTGCTAGTCAATGGAAAATTCCTCAAACACTACTTTGGATCCTAAGCGAGACTACCTTCCATCCCTTGTACCATAGTCCCTTTTTTGGGTTCTTTTCTTTTCTTTCCTTTTTTCTTTTTTTTTCGTCGCCCTCACCATTAGTCCTTTCTTCATTTCTTTTTTTGGGGCTTGTTTTGTTGTTTTGGGTCAGTGTGTTCTTGGATCCATTCCAAGGTAGTCTATATATTGGAGAAATGGTATTTGTTAGTCAATTTCTCCAAAGAGATGTAAAACACAAGGAACATTGTCCAAATGGAAAAGTGGTGACATCTATCAATGACGGACAAGAATTTCAAAACTCATTCATCCTAATCATGAAAAACACTAAAAAGAAACACTCGAGAGTGATGGTTTCTTGAGCGTTCATTAGTTGTGACCAACACTAGTGCATAGATTCAAGTATCCACCGATCCTAGAACCTAAGTCTGAATGAATGCAAAGGCAATAGAAAAAAAAAAGAAATAGTTGAAGAGAGAGGAAGAGAAGCACACAAAAAGAAAAGTGTCCCAAAGAGGCCACAAGTGCGATATCTGGGTGGCACAACCTAATCATTGTTCGAATTAGGTTAAAAATGAAAAGAGAATTTCATTGTTATGGACTTGAACACATGGAGTACATGAACATCTGAGACTTGATACATTTCAAAAGCACATGGAAGAAATAAAATGACTGTGCAAAAGGTAGAACTCTCAAAAGAAAGAAAGCTATAGCCTAGCAGATAGAGCAGACTTGGGTGACTATGAAAACCTCTACCGGGGCTATGAACACCCGACTAGTAGTAGAGAAAGGTTATATTTTGGATTTGGGGAAAAATTTGTGGGGGATATGAATGCCTGACTGGTAGCAAAGATCTTTCTAGGAAACCCTGGTCTACTTGGCGAAGGTCGGGAGAAGCTAGAAAATGTTCCAGTTAAAACAATCAAATGTCAAGGAATGAATACACATGAACACACACTAGGAAACCAGAAGAAAACCTTAGATTGGAGGTCATTGAAATATTTGTTGACACCAAAACCTCTTGGCTTTGTTCTACTACAGAGCTATAGCCTGGAAGAGTAATGATGATAAAGAAATGCCTTCTTCATTCCTCCTTTTGTTGGGGCTATTTTTTTGGGTCCACAACACACACCCCATTTTTGGTCCTCTGACCATGGGGACTCCCTTTTTTGTTCTTTTGCCTTTTTTATGTCTAACCCCCCCTCCAGTCCCCACCAGGTCAGTCTCAAAAAAGTGTTGTTAGGATTTAGATAGAAGACACCCTTTTCCGGCCTTCCAGCCCTTTTGGCCTTTCGGAGGACCAAAAGTCCCCCGAAATACCAAAATGACCGAAAGGCCAAAATTTGGCCCTTTTGGTGTTTCGGCCTCTGAAAAAACTGAAAGGTCAAAGATGTTTAGCTTCGGGTTTTTGGTGTTTTGGACACCGAAATACTCAAAGTGTTGACATACACTGCAGGTTATAAATAGGCTAAAGATCACTAATTTAATCACTTCTCTCTTTTGGATCTTTGACATTTTGAGAGCTCACAACTTCAAGAATTTTTCTCTTGCTCTTTGTGCCAGCTCACCCATGCCTTTAAGCTCCATCTTATCATCCTCCCTCACTCCTAGCTTCTTCGAGGTAGGTTCTTTCTTCGCTATTTAGTATTTTTCTCTCTTCTTAGTCTAGGTTTGGGGTTTTTTTGTGCCTAGTGCTTATCCAGCCTAGGGCACATCCACTTCCTCCTCCCCTGGTCCCTTTCATGCCTTTTAGTGCATTCATGTTTGGTAGGGAAGTCCCTCCTTGTTGGATATACTCTTTCTAGGTTTTTTTCTGTTTCTTGGTCGTGGCCTTTATCGTAGGTTTTCAGCCCCTGAAAGGCTGAAAACCAAGTCGATAGTCTGTGTCATTTTAGAGATTCAACCTTTTTGGCCTTTCAGACTTTCGAAAGGCCAAAATTTTGACAAGTCCAAATCCCCGAAAGCCCTATCTCCCTCATCAATATTTTAGACTTGCGGAGTCCACAAACTAGTTGGATTTTCGGCATCCATAGAAACCTTCAGAATTCCAGATGCCAAAAATTCTAACGAACCTTGCTCATCAACAGTGGCTTTTTTGCACTTTCAGATTTTTTAGCCTCTGAACCTATTTTCAGTGTCTGAAACCCTGAAAGGTCTAAAAGTGCAAAAATCTGCATTCCTGGCTACATAGAGAGATTTTACCTCTGTTTCCTTAGATTAGTCAACTTCCTTTTAGTCTTTCTTCAAATAAAATACTGATACTTTCATGTTTCATTACAGATATACCTAAGAAAAAGACTACGTCACCCATGAAGTACCTATACAAGGGGAACACTCCCCCTTCAAAAATTGGCAACAATCACATTGAAATCACTGATACTGATATTGGGAATGTAGATTGGGATGACTTCCTAACAAGGTGTGCCCAACCACTCAGGAGATCAGAGGATTTTACCTCACTAGTACTAGTAGGATTGGTTAACGCGGTAGCCCACCCAGTGGTTGTGACCTCACCTAAACTAATCATGACCTTGGTGAACCATTATGACTCTGACAAAAGGGTGGTTCAGAATACAGAGGGCCAAGTAGTATTGGATATTAGACTAGAAGTCATACATGATGTCTTCCACCTCCACAAAGGCATAGACAAGTTATATGAATTTTTTATAGAGAAGGGAAACTTGTGGTTCAAAAACAAAGGGGAAGAGGCCTATGATATAGTCAATAACAATTACCTCAAGCAACCTCTCCCCAAAAATAAGCTCGACAAAATAGACTTAAGGAGGGGATACATGAAGGATGATATCAAGGAAGCCATAACAATGCTAAGTCGAGTATATGGATTACCACAACCCTCCCAACTAGAGAATTTGATGATTCTCCTGATAGAAAGACTTAGAGGCCACAAGGCTATGTTCAATTGGGGGAGCATCATGAGTGACATGTTGGATGAATAGCTGGTGGTAGTGAAACACAACCCCAAGTTTTATATGAGTACCTACATGGTGTACCTATTGGTAGCATAGACAAACTACCCAGGACTCATCAAGAGGGGAAACCTAAATGATCCTAATGTATGGTCTCACATCATGTACCCTCAGTTATAGAAAAGGGAAAAAATGTTAGAGGACATCCTAGACTAAAGGTTAGTCAATGACGCCTTCATTTTTGTAATCATCCGATCCATTGAGGGTGATTTTGCAAAAAAGATGTCAGAAGAAGAAGCCACCAAGGTAAGGGCCATAGGGGCCTATTACATACAATTTAGAACCTTTACTTACATTCAGATAGAGGGATCAACTTTGAAACCAAATAATTTGCCTAGGTATCCATCTAACTGTATAATCATTTTGGAGATGGCCAGGCAACTCACAGATGCATATGAACACATAAAGCACAAGAAGAAGCACTGTTGGGATTTTCCCATCTCACTGGGACCATATACCCTACAGGATATGAAGGTTTGTAAATATTTGGCCTTTGAATGGGATGAATATCCCCTATAGCTTTACAAGATAGTGCAAACTCATTTTGACCATATAGGCACTTACTGCCACATTATTGGCAAGTTCTACATTCACAAACCATGCTTGGAGGATCAATGTATGAACTGTGTAGATGATCATGATGTCAGAATCCAAGATTATTGTAGAATGAATCTTACCTTGGCAAAGGAAGTCATAAAGGATCCTATTCACCCAAAATTTTGGGAGTATGATTCAGATGAGGTCTTGGAGGCAATTTATTTAGATGACAAGATATATGACAGGCCCATCATGAATGCAGAGGTTGATAAGGATGAAAATGATGATATTGATTTCCAAGCAAGGCATGTAATGAGAACAATACAGGAATGGATTAAGAGGCCCTACAAGATGAGCCCAATACCTATGAAAATGTTGATGGATCCACCTGAGAAGGTAGATAAACAATGCAGAGAGAAAAGTATAGTGTTGCAATACAAGAAGGCACCACCACAGAAGCCAAGCACAGTATATGGCCATGAACATGTAGTGGAGTATGGGTCAAAGCCAAGGCACAAGGCTTCTAAGAAAAGAATGAATGGGAAGATAGATCCTCCCATGTGGCTATCACAGGTTTCACCAGATGAAGGACCCTCCACTTCTGGACAATCTCCTCTTGCCACCAGAAAGGGAAAGGAGACATATAAGAGGAAGAAATATTTTGTGTCTCTGCAATTAGAAACCGTACAAGAGGATCCACAAGAAGAGGAAGAGGGAGAGATCCCTCTAGACAAAATGAAATGTGTCAGAGAAGGAAAGAAAAGGAGACTAGTAGGAAACACCAAGAGGATCCTAAAGAGAAATATAACCACTTGGATGCTCTAGGATCAGATGAGTTCCAAATGTCAGACTTTGAGGGTCGAGAAGGTTTTTTGGACCCAAGCTAGGACACGCCAGGATATGCAACTGGGTATGAGGTAGGTGGTCCTTCTCTTTTCCAACCATAGGTAACCCTAACTCTATCTCCCACCCCATTTACCAATCTAAAGCCAAATATACCTATTGTGGGAAAGAGCTCAAAAATAGATCAAAGGCTCAGGAATCAAGAGTCCCCAATTGCCAAAGAGGTGAATAGAAATGAGCCCACAATAGAAACCATTATTGTTACAACATCCCCTCACATTCCTACTCCACCAACTATTCCTCCACCTCCTATTCCTACTCCACCACTATTTCTCCCAACTCCAACTACTCTTCCACTTCCAATTCCAAATCCCCCAACACCTACTCCACCATCATCAAGCCTGTTGCCTTGCCACATCCTTACCACTAGAGGATCAGTAACCATAGAGGCTGTGTCACATTTCAAAACCACATTAAAGGTAATGACTGGTTTCAATACTGAAGTGTTGGCTAGCTCCTAGGAAAAATAAGATGAAGCAATGGAAGAAGAAGACAAGGCAGAAGAGGAAAGGGAAAAAGAAGAAGAACACTGATGAGAAATAAATGAAGGGGAATAGAGATAGGAACAAGAAGAAGGTCCAATTAAAGAGGTGACTCCAAGGTCCCAAAATTTGGATTTAGTTCTTTAGGTTACCCCATATGAGCCAGTCACTGCATCTAGTAAGACTACATGGTTTACTAAAGAAATCAAGTTAAAGAGAAGAACTTATACAGATGAGGATGAAGGGGAAAATACAGATATAACATCCTTAGGGAAATATTTTCATCAAACAAAGATCATATTACAAGCAAGAACAATGTCCTATATCACTCAAGACACTAGGGGGTGCTGGAGGGCATAGGTTGTAGTCCCATACGCTAGCACCTCTCAAACACAAGCAACTCTAGAAGACTATACATTTGAGGAGGTAGATCTGGGGGAACCCACCAGGGGAGGGAGCAAGACACTAGCAGCCTTAGGGATTAAACATGCTCTAGTTTTCATGAGTAAGGATGATGAGAACATAAAAAACTTAATAGAGTAGAATGAATCCTTGAAGAAGTTCATTCACAAAATGGTTGTTCCTATTGACCCCAACTACCCAGAGGCCTCATTATAGGCAGTGTTAGATAAGAGAAACACCCCAGACCTGCTGACAGGGTTAACACCACCCTTCATCAAAGAAAGTGCAGATTGGAATGAAGAATTTGATTTGATGAAAAATGAGGGTGGCCTAGAGTCTAAGACAAGAAAATGGTGAGCTACCCTCCATCATTTGTAGATCTTTAAGAAAAAATGCTTCCAAATTGTGGTAAATATATATGAGAGTGAGGAGCTAGACAATTTTGAGACTTGGATCAAGTGGATAATCAAGATAATTAGCATTTATGAAAAATTTCAAGCCTCCATATTGGAGAAGAAGAAAGAAATCTTGGAATGGGTGGAAGAAATAGATGTTTTATTCATAGGGATCGGCCTTGATTTGTATTGGGATGAAGCTAATAATATCTTACGGCCATCTAAACAAGTGCTCCAACAATTCAGGTACATTATAACAAGTGTAGAGACCAAGGAAGCCTTGTAGCAATTATTTTATTCAAAAGAAGAGATGAAAAATATGACAAACCATGAAGAGGATATCCATTTCTTTTCTTCCGAGATAACTACCGTCAAAGAAAAGAAAGAAAGAAAGGTCAATAGGGTGAAAATAAAGAAGATAAACTACGAGGAAGTTTAGGAGGTCATAAAGAGGCTCTGGGATGCACACCCAGAAGTATTCCCAAACTGACCCCTTGGACCACTGAACATTTTGAAGAAGCAATCTCCAGCACTTAACATAATTCCCTAAGACAAGTTTTGGTGTTTCGACCTTTCGGCCCCTTCAAGACATGCAACTTCTAGTCTTTTGGCCTTTCGGCCCTACAAGAAAGAAAATGTTTTGGCCTTTCTGCCCCATAAGAAACATAATTCTTTGACCTTTTGGCCCTCCAATTTTTGGCCTTCCAAAATCTTTGGCCTTTTGACCCTCCAGTTTTTTGGCCTTTCGATCTTCCAAATATTTTGGCCTTTTCAGCATCCGAAAAGTCTGTAACTCAGACCATAATTTTGTTTTTTAACACTTAAGAAGTTCTAGGGCATTAAAAGTTTGGGGTATGAAAATCTAGGTGTTTCCAGTGAGATCACATTTTTGCACACCAGTTGAACTCCAGATCAGATTGATGGTTAACTTGAGTTCATTTTGAAGGGACTAAGGGTCTCTTACCAGTCTCCACCTGTGCTAGCTAAATGTGGGCCTCTAATTTAGCAGTACACTTCAACATGGTCATTGCTCTTCAATCACATATAGAAATGAACATAGATTAATTCATCCTGCATGTGTGAATGAATCGACCTGTTGCCTCCTAGTAGGAAGGAGTATGAGCTTTCTCTCAGATCATCGCAAGCTTAGTGACTACACTGAAGACCTAAATGAAGGATTTAAAAACTATGCTAACTGATCTAAGATAATTATGCAGATGCAGTTAATCCAAAAGCTAATTAAGATTTAGTTTTAGAGCACCAATTGAAGTGTGTAAGATGATTTTAAAACACCAATTGAAATATTCTCTAAGATTAGATTTGCATGATTAACATAAAAGTAAACAACAATTAATGCTATGTTAAGAATGCAAGAAAGCTAAGATGAAAATGCAGCATAATAACATTAGATAAAAAGTTAGGATCCTTTGTGAGTGAAAAGAGTTTCTCTTTTATAGAAATCTCTCTCGAATCGACAGTTGAGATCGAAGAAAAAGAGTGGCTCAGATTTGATTAAAGAAGCACAATCCATGTGCAAGTGATTTGATTGGTCGAGAGAGTCAGTTGACTGAATTGACTGATCAGTTATTTTGGAAACTTCCAAAATCAGTTTACAGTTAACTAAAATGTTTCCAAAATGATAAACAGTGGAGAATCAGTTAACTGAGTGGAACTAGATTGTTTCCATTTTGATAATCAGTCAACTAAATTTGATGATGTCATATGCATTTTTAATAAATTAATTGATTTTGAATGCACATTATATTTTTATAATTAATTTAATTTCTTTTTGATTTAATTGACAATTTAGTAATTTTTATTTAATTAATATATCAGAATATCAATTAAATAATTAATATATAGTTTATTTTCCAATGTAATGTGATTTAAGGAATTAATTAATTAATCAAGTAAGATGATCGCTTAGGACCTAGGGTTTAGGTCAGATCAATTTGAATTCGATGAATTGCCTATTTGATTTAGGACTTAGAATAATCAAGATTAGGGTTTCTTGATTAATTTTTGAGATTGGGGGTCTAGGGTTTAGATGCCCATTTTTAGGTGATTACATTTGCCCCTCTTTGAATTGATGTGCGATCAACGTATTGATTCAAAGACCTATTAGCGAGAATGTCCAGAATAGTTTGATTTGAAGTGATGAAACCATTCTTTTGAAGAAGAAGACCGACTTCGAGCTTGATTGGATGAAGTTTGATCAAAAGATATAAAACATAATGCTCAGTTTGATTTGAAGTGATGAAACTGAACATCTGTTGAGAACTCATAAATTTTTTTGATTGGTTTGAATGAATAACCAGTTTGATTTGAAGCAATGAAAGTGATTGTCATTAAGAGATTTGATTAGCAAGAAAATTGACTTGATTTGAAGCGATGAAGCCAATTTGATCAGTGTATCTAGTTTCAATAATGAATAGCCCATATAAGACTGATCTTGTCTAGTTTCGAGTGTATTCACCACTGTATAAGACCATTGATTAGGTTTCCTTTTATTTAAGATGATCTCAACTTGATTTGATGTGATGAAGCTGAGATGCCCTAAGCGATGGGGTTATGATTGAGGATGTGATCACTGGAATGTTGATGTCCTGATCCTACCCCCTCAGGAGCAAAATCAAAATATGGCTAGGTGCCCCAGTGATGAGAAGCAATTCGATTGATTAGACAATTTAGGAAGAAACTGATTTGATTTAGAAGGAAGTCCCACATGGTTAGGACAAAATCTATACTTGATAAGAGGTCTTGTTGATCGAGATTGACCAAAATTAAGATACATGGATTGATGAGAAGAAAAGCATGAGATATTTCTACTGGTTGTGTGAGTGGTCAAATTTAGATTTTGATTTTGATCCTGAAAATAGAATCAAGACAGTTGATTTAGCAAGGGGTGTCATGACCACTTGATGATGAGAAGATTGATTAATTAGAATCTCAGATCCTTCACATTGGAGAGAGATAAAGTTATTATGCTGATTTCAACACTATGCAGATGCAGATGCAAGACTTAACATGAATGCAACCTAAGGTGTAGCCACTGAGCTTTAGCAATTGAAAATTTTCATCATTGAGAATTTTTTGGAACATCAGAGTTGATACAATCCTTACTAGTGCCACTGCAACCATAAGAATATGAATATGACTTTCATCAGATAAGCTATGGGAAACTAATGTAAGCATCAAGGCACAATGGCTGAGATGACCTAAACATTATTTCCAGTTGATGTTGCAAGAGTACACTAGTATCAAAGCATTCAAAGCCAAGATAACCATGAGTGTGATCTTGTGTAAACAAATAGAGCAATAGCAGTCAAGGAGATAGTTCAGACCTCACCTTGGCATACAAATAAAGAGGATCAAGGGATGTGAGGTTTTTTTGCCTTAATCCAGGAGCTCTTATTACATACACGATGTTGCCAGATCATCAGGACCACACCAACAAGAAGTAGACAAAAAAAAGATTAGTGAAATCAATGAAAATAGATAGCATACAAATAGAAATTCAACATACTTCAACTAGTTTCAAAGTTTTCGGATGTATATATAGATATGAGGTGTTGAGAAACACCTTTGTGCTTGTGAGTTCTTTGTGTTTGATTGCTATCAATATATTGTTTATGTTGGTGATATCCAATGTGTGTTAAGAAACACAGATGCATCCAAAGATAGTGTTAAGAAACACTGTTGATTATGGTGTTGAGAAACACATGTTTGTGTCAGTAGCGAGTTGTCCTTCAAAAATGACAAGATTACTGACTCTGGTGTAATCCAAAGATGTGATCAGATTGGGGACCCATGCCCCTAGTAGAAAATGGTGATAACTGACTTGACTCATACTGCGAGGACAAATCCAATTTGATTGCCCCCAATTTATGACTCTAGATTGGTTTCAAGTCAGGAGGGTTCTCAGAAGAACTAGAGTGTCATAAAAGTGACTGAAAGATATGTACAAACTGACACAAAGGATTGATGCCAAAATTGAGCATTGATAGATGGAGTGCTGAGTACAAGAGGCACCTTTTTACCAATTTTTCACCTACTTGGTAGAGATTCTATTTTTTCTACCATGGCGCCTGTTTACAAGGTTTTCACCAAGGCACTTTTTCTTCTTTTTCAATTTTTTTTGTATTTTTCCATTTTTTTAATTTTTTTTTATTGATGCATCAAGGCACCTATTGATAGGTTTTCACCAGGATGATCATTTTTTTAGGACTTTTTATGATTTTTAGATTTTTCAGAGATTACCCGATCTCAAGCAAGATCACATATGTTTTCCCCCAATGTCTAGCAAAGTAGAGGTCATTACAGATGGAGCAGAAAGCTGATGGATGAGGAGAATAGACAATGATGGATGAAGAGGGAAAAAGGAATATAGCAATGTAGGCTCAAGGAGCAGTGATAGATAGCATATAGTATAATGACCTGATGTCATTAAAAGCATGTGGTCCAAAATAATGGACATGTCAAGAGATTTTTGAGAAATAATTTTGTATTTTTTTGTTCTTCATTTTGATCAAGACCAAGGGGTTAATTTTGGATAGGATATAGCTATGATAGCGCAATCGAGATAAGGGGTGATGAAGGTATAAGTGAATGTTTTGGGATTAGTGTAAAGGATGTTTATGGATAGGCTCAACCTTGTCAAGATCAGCAGAAGGAACATTGATATTCACGGGCTAGATGGATGTGATGTATAAGATGATATGGAAGGAAATTGCCCCCAAGTGAAGAGTGCAAGTAGGAGGAATTACGCATGATGCCTGTTTGCCAGGTTTTCATCATGGTACTTATCCAAGGCACCACAAGAAGTGGTTTTCACCATAGGACAGATTGATTTATCTTTACTTTTGCTACCAAGGTGCCTGTTTACCAGGTTTTCACCAAGGCACTTTTTATTTTTTATTTTTATTTTTGTTTGGTACTTTTGACTTTATGGAGGAATTTAAGCTTCTTTCTCTTTACATAGTGGTCCTTTGAAAGATATGCTATGATAGGCTGAGGCTGCTAAAAGTATGCTCAAAGATGCTGATAGGGTGATGGTAGGGAAGAATGATATGGAGGATAAGGGAGATGTCAGCCAAGGATTTATGCGATGGATTGGATAATAGGAATGGAAGGATATTGGATAGGGTATGGTGATAAGATCAACATCGACACATGCCTTGAAGGGCAGTGGACAGATGAAAAGTGGATGGAATAGTTTGAGGCTTTGATGTATGAGTGGATATGGATCTTGGTATAGAAGGACCCAAGATGGATGAAGTATTCAAGATAATGGGTTTTGGGAGATGAGGACCCAAAATAGAGTTAGAAGATGGGAGATGTTTAGATGGAGATGCAGTGGAAGTATTTGGAAGCTTGGATGCCAACTCTGAATTTTCCTTTTTGTTCAAGCCTTTTAAGAGAGACTTGGGAATCCACATAACTTTTGATTTTCCTTTTGTATCCAAGTCCTTTAGAGGAGACTTTGGAATCCACATAGCTTTTGAGTTTCCTTTTCTTTTGGACGATTTAGAACACAATTCTTCCATGATGGATTTAGGAACCCATATTTGCTTTGATGTTAATCTTTGCTTGGATTTAGAACGCAATTCTTCCATGATGGATTTAGGAACCCATATTTTCTTTGATTTTATTCCTTGCTTAGTGGAACTTTGTGGTCTCTTTGTAGTTACATGTCGATTAGATTGGACATAGTGATCTTCATATGAAAGTGGATTCTCATATTTATGATTTCTTCATTGCACATCCAAATTACTCCCAAAAGACTTAGGAATTATGGATGAATGGGGATGATATGACTGGTTCATATGGATGGGTTGATAGGGAGATTTAAAGGATGCATGTCTTTGTTGATCTTGATAGGAGATAGGGTAAGCAGATGAAAAACTAGTAGGTATAGGCATGTTCGATGGAGGGACATAAGGACCCAAAATGGATGGAAGTTTTGATGGTTTCAACTTTGGGATATAGGGACCAAGAACAGACTTGGAGGATAGTGAAGGATGATGATTATGTTTGAATGGAGGGATATAAGGTGTGGAAGGGATATCAACATCTTTAGAGTGAGCTGCATGACCAAGGTTATCACCATTAGGAGTAATCTTTATATCAATAGGTGCATGAGTAGCTTTAATAGGAGCAGCTCTGATAGGAGCAACTAAAGCTTGAGGGGATTCATTTTCCTATAAGGGATTTGGAGGGACAATGTTTTATTGAGGTGGATACAGAGGAGCAAGCCAAGGGAATGATGGGATGCTCTAATCTTGACAAGGATCTTTAGCTAGTGTATAAAGGGTACCTTTCTCTTGATTTTCAATAGGTTCCTTAGAGATGGTGGAAAGAATATATTGATCTTTCTTATTAGATGGATAAGATATAGGAGATGTAAGAGTTTCTTCTTGGAAGAAATGGAATGGGATGAGAGGATCATCATGAGACTCTTGAGGTATGTGAATTTGGTCAACTGTTGGATAAAGATGGATGGTGTCTTGATCTTGATCATTAATGATATTTATTTCTTCACACTTTGGATTTCCTTCTTGACATGGAGCTATTTCTAAGGATAAGGTACGAGTTTTGATCTGCATATGGGATTCTTGACAGGCTGATGGACAATCATTTGTATTAGGTAGGATAAGAGTTGAAGCACATGGAAGATTTAGGACTATGATCTTTAAAGCCTGAGAAAGGCTTGCATCTAAATGTTGATTAGCTTGGATCTCTTTTAGAGGTAGTCCTTGAGGGTAGACATAGTCATCATTAATCTCATTTATTGATAGAGATGGTGCATCTGGTTGTGAAGCTTTAGGAGATGGAGGAATGCTAGAAGACATAGATGTAGTATGTGAACCATCGCTAGACATGGATTCTTGATATTGATCATGTTTGAGATTAGTATCTTCACTAGATAACTCATTAGGATTTTCAACTTTGATTATACCATCATCTATGAGATCTTGGATTTTATGTTTCAACTCCATGCAAGATGAAGTTGTATGCTCATTGTGTTGATGATATGCACAATAGTTACTCAAGAATCTTTGCCCATGTGATGTGGCCTGAGGTAATGTGATGAGATCATTATCAAGAAGTTCTTCTAATGAAGATTCATAAGATTGCCCCAAAGGAGTGAAGTCTCTCATGCATTTAACCCAAGGTTTTTCTTTCATGATGTTACTAATCCCTTTGGAGGAAGACTTTGTGGTGTTTTCAGCAGCTTTTAGGGCTTTGGAACCACTCGCTTGATAATGATCAAATAGAAAAGGATAGATTGAGCTTGATGAGGATTTGTTGGATTGTGTATCCTTTTCCCCTTTTAATTCTTGGATTTGAGATTGCATAGTTTGAAGTTGTTTTGATAAAGCTGCCATAAGGATCTCTTCTTGTGTGTTATTAGGACCATAAGGTTTAGCCCATTTTCCTTTAGACATTGTAAGATTTTCTTGATCCACTTGCATAGAATATGGAAGAGGAGGTATGAAAAATTGATTGATTGAATGTCAGGTACTGAAGTGATAGCTAAAGTGTTGATTAAGTCCAAGACCAAAGCACGGAGGAAATAAAGTCCAACTGAGAGAGAGAAGCAATGACTCTGATCTTGAGTCAAGGTTAACAAACCTGCTCTTGTAACTCAGGATAAGGATAGTGAAGAAAAATATGATTAAGATTAACAAGTCACTTGGACTAGCACAGTGAAATTAGATTTTGAAATAGCAACGAGTCAAACTGTCAACAGATTGTAGTCAAAGACAGACTAGTGATGCTGATGAGAACACAAATTTGGTGAAAATCTAGATAGAACTTTCATAAAAGAATAGAGAATTGGACAGTAAGTTGATAGATATCCAGAGTTTGATAGAAGATGCAGAAAAATTGGAAAAGAGTTGACAGTTAACACCGAAAGTATTGAATTGTGACTTGGTCTAATTTATGCTTGCATCCGTGGGGTATTGAATTGTGACTTGGTTTGATTTATGCTTCGTGGGTTTGTTCCAAATCTCTTCACCATTGAATTCACAAGGAAGGATTTACAATGGTTTATGCCTGTAGGATTTCATTTTGAGAACTTTGTTTTATTCCTCGTTACTTTAATCTCTTTAAATTTTGTCTTTAATTTTGAAAATCCACATCTTGAAAATACAAAATTGCATTTTATTTACAACACCCATATATGTTAAAGCGGAAAATACCAAAAAACAACTGAAGTGTTTTGCATTTTGATGTCTTGAATGTACCATCAAAGGCCTCCTCATGAAAAATCACATTTATCTTCAATTGAGTAACCAAGCAGGTTGTGACCCGACTTTAGAGAACCTTGGGAATAACTTTGTTATTCTTTCAAGAGAGGAAATTGAATCTCGAGATCCTAGCAAGTTGGCTTGTGTTAAAATTACGCTCAAAAAGTATGTAATCAATAAAACGCTATAGGTAGGTTACAATTTACAATGGTTCTCATATGAACACAATACATAATTTAATTGGGGACTTAGGTCCTTGACCCAATTTGATACCCATCTAATATATACAATAATATCTCATAATAAATGATACATTATTTCCAAATTATGTACAATGCATTTCCATACAAGTAAAAGTTAATATGAATTACCTCCTAATTTCATAATTAATTCTATTGTTACATAATTGATTACAACACTCACATAATACAATACTGAATTCATGAGAAACAATCTAACCAGAGATCCAAGTGTTAAAAATTAGACTCTAGACATCGATTGAGCCTCCATGTGCATTTCACCTATGATAACCGGGTAAAAGCACAAAGCTGTGTCACGTTTCAGGACCACTTATCAGCACAACTAAATTTGAGTATTTCTAAATAAATATTAATTTTTGTCAAACATATGGTCTAGCTAGATTCATTCTAGCTAAACTAGATAAGTGGTTAAACTTTTCCAATTGGAAATGTCTATTAAATGCATGTTTTATACCAATTACCAAAGAAATAAAATTATTTCAGAAAATATATGTTTCAATAACCCCTACTCTTTTTAATGATATTTTAAAAAAATATAAAAAATACCCTTTTGTAGAGCTCAGAGTCAAGATTATTGTCATATAATGTTTATAATATTTTGATTAGACCTAATATATTATAATTTCAAAATACAAGTAGGTATTTTAACATTCGAGAAGATGTTGCTTCAAATAAATAAAAAAAATAGTAAATCATATCAAAAAAATTTAAAATTTATATTTAACACTAGAGGAGAGAGTCTTCTTCAAGAATATGTAATTTTTTTTCTAAATGGTGTAGATTTGATAGAGGAAATTTGGAGGGAGATGAAAACTATCAATTTCAGATAAGTTTAACTTTGAGCAGTTATAATGGAGAAAATATACATTGAAAACTAATCTTTCTTCTTTTCTACACTAGCTATACATTTTATCTATAATATATTTTGAAATCAGAGGAAAAATAGATTATTTGTATATACTTGTTTGGAGGGAACTAGACCCCAGATTTTCAGCAGTTTTCAGCAATGGAAAAATGGACTTCAAAAATTAAAAAACTATGTACATTCTTTTTCAATTTTTTTTTTAAAATTATAGACATAAACTTAATCCATTTTTACACATTTCTTTAATTTACATCATCCTCAAATTCTAAATACAAATGCCACCTTTTATGTCATTAAAGTTGAATAGTTTGCATGTTGTGGTCCTTTTCCTTTATAAAAGTGTGACACAGGTTTGTACTTTTACCCAACCAACAGACAAAACAACATCTCAAAACAAGCTAAGATGTACTCAACACATAATGTTTACTTTCAATACAATGGTTCTCATAATATCATAGAGTTATGTGCCAATGTTTTGCTTCAAGTTTTACTACAAGACACCTGATGGGCGTACAAATTCTCAGAGTTCCTAGTGTAGAAACTTGGGGTCTAATACTAGATGTAAAGCCCCACCCTGGAACCCATGAGAACTTAACCTAACGTAACACTAGGTTGACATAATTTTTTTTTTAATATTGAACAATATAGATATAGAAGCAAGTACAACATAAGATAACATTACACAAAAGTATATTAATTTAGTTAACACTCCCAAGGATTCCAAGGCATAATGTTACTAGAGGGTTAACTAATCTACTAAGAAAAACCATAATATAGTCACATGATTTGTCCTATGTTCATCTTTAAAACCCAAATTGAAGTATGATCTAGCTCTTTACTTATTCATAATGAAAAGAAAATGAAACATAAAGTGAACTATCATGTATGGAATAATTGAATAACATGATACAATCATTACCAACATAAGAAAAGATACGATCAATATGGTACAACTGATACATCATGGTATACAAGATAATACAAATTCCACTATACATGTCATGAATATAATAAGCCAGTCTCCAAGAAATTAACAAGAAGATAAAAGAAACAACAAGGATCATTCTAGCATAAGATCATGAACTTTGGATCTCAATGGTAATAAGAATCACTATCATCGGACCTTGTAGAACCAAAGGTCCACTCCCAATGTGTTGAGGAGATAAAAACTAACCCACACACACGGGAGACAACCAAACGAGAAAGACTAATGCAAAGGTACACTAGATAAAAAGGTAATAATAGGATTACTTTTGGATTTGTCTAATTTTATCGAATATGATCCCTTTGATTCAATTGATTATTATATATTCAAGAGGTGTCCCTTGGTCTCTTTATTAATATGTATTAATATAATTATATTAATATAATATCAATATATTATTATATTATTATATTATTATACTATTTATAATTATAAATATAATTATATATTCTCATTATAATAATATAATATTAAAATTATATAATATAATAATATTATACCATAATAATATAATTATATTATCTCACAACAATAATGTCAATATAAACACAACATTTGTGTTATTTATGTATAACTGTGGATTCCGACCACAACTACAATAAAATGAACACTCCCTCTTAGCTAGGGAGGAATCCTTTTCTAAATATGAATCACATAGTGATATCTACCACATATACTCCAAGAGGGTGGATCCATCATGGTTACACCCATGAGTGGAAATACAAATGAACACATCATCATGGCTAATCCCATGGATGATGAAAGAATAGGTATCACCTCACCGTGACATTAAACATCATGGATTATCCATGGATATTACCTCACGTGATATCCATCATTATAGATTTTTCATAGATATCACCTCATGTGGTATCCACCATTATGGATTTCCATAAATATCGCTTTACATGATATCCACCATTATGGATTTTCATAGATATCACTTCACATGATATCCACCCTTATGGCTTTCCATAAATATCAATTTACGTGATATCCACCATTATAGATTTTCATAGATATCACCTCATGTGATTTCCACCATTATGGCTTTCCATAAATATCACTTTAAATGATATCCACCATTGGATTTTTATATATATCACCTCATGTGATATCCACCATTATGAATTTCTATAAATATCACTTTACATTATATCCACCATTATGGATTTTCATAGATATCACCTCACGTGATATTCACCATTACTATAAGATTGTCACCTCACAATGATGGTAAGATGTACAAATGTTGATCATTGTGAGATCGTCACCTCACAATGATTATCATCATGGCTCATCCAGAGGGTAAACACACAATTACAATAAAATCACCACAAACTCTCTCACATGGTGTTGTCATGGCATCACAGACATGACATCCGCCATGAACCATATCAAAGGGTAGA
Source organism: Thuja plicata (assembly GCA_018584345.1). NCBI lineage: Eukaryota > Viridiplantae > Streptophyta > Pinopsida > Cupressales > Cupressaceae > Thuja > Thuja plicata. The sequence goes on from MU225240.1 coordinate 13,440,496, forward strand.
TCCACCATGAATACTCCCAAAGGGTGGTGTAATACCCCAAAATTGGCATCTTGCAACCCTAACCAATTTTGTTGCATTTATTGACTTTCTGAGTCATCAAAGTCCTATGGTACTAGGAAATCCTAATTTTTGACTAACTCTACTCGACCTAAGTGTCAAATGCAGAAAAATCTAAATCTGTATTAATCACATACTATATTTAATTCCTAAATATTAATTATAATTGGCTAAATAAACCCTATGATCGAATTAATTTAATTACAAAGTCCTAGCACTTTAATTAAATTAAATTTACCCTTTTAGCCAAAATACATATAAAGCAATTAAATAAAATTTGATTATTAAATAAATATCCTCATTTCAATAATTAAATTTAATTATTCAAATAATTGAGAAAGTTCATTTATGAGGTCATATTTCATTCTTTTAATTAAATAATCCCTCCAAAATCCTCACTTCAGTTTAGAAATAGAAACTTTGAGTTAACTGTAATTTGAAAGTGCAACAAACCAGTTAACTGTTTCATTCACTCCAAAAGCCAACAGTTGATTCTCTCTCAAGGAAACTTATCATTCTGAATAGGACTTTCATTCAATCTCCACCGTTCATCCCATTCAATCTCGACTGTTGATTGATTCTAGGATTCTATAAAAGAACCCTCTTGTCGCTCATTCAGGGGATAAAAATGCATATTTTTGGAGTATTGAATCACTGCTAGATTGTTAGATCAAATTTGTGTGCATTAAAGCTTTCATTTTTCTCATTATTATTGGAATAGATTAATATCATTCAATAGATTAATCATGTATAGCTTAGTTTCTTTAAAGTATTCTTAGATTAATATCATCTTCCATTTATAGATTAATCTTACATAACTCATTTCTAGATTAAATATTGCATTTGCATTCCTAGATTAAACCCTCCATTCTCATATTGGTCTTAGTTGTTGGACTCTTGAATTCTGAGAGATACTCAAAACCCCATCTAGATAGGAGGCAATAGGTTGGCTCATCCAGGCATGGAGGATGAACAACTTCATATTCATTCCTATATGTGACTGATGAATAAGGACCATGTTGAAGTGTATGGATAGATAAAGAGGTTAATATTTAGCTTATACATTTCTGGCACCCATCGTGGGGACAAAAATTCAATTTTTGGCCTCATATTTCACTGTTGCTGTCAATTTTGTTTTCTATCCATATGTCTCTGCAATGAATTCTTATGCGAAGTCTTGCATGTATACACGTGAATTTTTTCTTGTCCATGCAATTCTTCACACGGTTCTTGGCATTTCTTTGCACATTCTATTGTGTTCTTCGTGCAAACTTTTCCACTAGAGGCTAATATTGGTATTCTCTAGTTGCTATGGTTTTCTGGTTTTATTTCTAAATAAAGCTTAACAGTGGTCTTCAAGGTGAGATGGAAAAGACTCCTTAAAACAAGCTATTTAAACTTACTGATCATTTGATTGCAGGATGCCTATCGAAGAACATTTTTCAAAGAATTTCAAAACCACATAAACGTTGTGTCTATTTTCAATGCTTTATTTACATAGTCTAATTAGGGCCTTGTTAAAATATCTTAAGGGTCTTGATAGAAGAATAGGGTATTAGGCTCTTCATTACATGAAAGTGATGTCCATGAATGAATCTGAGACCTAGATTCTACTAAGGGATTGATACCTAGAGGAGCGAGGAAAGGTAACAAATCGACTGACATATCCATTAGTGAAGGGAGTATGCTCTTCTCTCTTTGAGAGAATCAAAAACCTAGAAGCTCTTGGGTTTGTTAAAAAAGGAGTTAGCTTGGTGATGAAAATGTCTATTGTGTTTTGTGAGGTGTAGAGGAAGAGGAGTATACTCTTTTCCCTTTTGGGAAAATCAAAAACTTAGAACCTTGAAACCAAACCAAGTTCGAGTCACCTTTAGGGGGCCTGCCAGAAGTTAAAACTCCAGGAATGACCCAAGTGGGTACACACCTTTTTCCAATGATTCCACCCCACTATAATAAATTTTCTTTGTAGAGTGAAAGACTCCAAAGCCATGTTAATTTCTTCCTCTTGATCCCCGATGTCAAACATCTCGAGGAAGCTCTGTCTGTTGTACTGAGTGGCACCGCTCCTAGCCCTACTTTGCAGGGGTGTACACTTCCAGGTGTCAGTGTGGCTATATGTCTCAAACTTTCTTGCAAGGTCACCAGAGGTTAATTTGAATGGAATCCTATTAAAAAAAATTTTAGCTAGTTGCCTACCTGGTTCACCTCCAAAAGGGGGCATAATCTTTGCACAGGGAGGGGGAAGATTCTGTCCCATAGATTCTCACCATAGGCATGCACCTGGAATTTTGAAGGTTTTATATGACACTAAACCCTACTTCAAGGGTTTCCTTTGAACATTTATTATTGAGTCCTTGGAAACACCAAAAACACGGGCGCCCTCTAGGGGGTGATACAACTGTGTGAGGTGCACACATGCACATAAGTTGTGAGGCAAAGGTTTTGTCTTCTCCACCATTTTCTTCTTGAGATAAATGAGTGTCTTTTGCAAATATTCAAATGCCCAAAGTGTCCAAACTTGTCAAGACTCCCCTATTATTCCAAATTTCCTTGTCCTCGGTTGAATTTTTTTTTACTACTGCTTGTATCACAACTGTTTGAAATTCCAAACTCTATGCTTGTCAAAAACTAGTTTCTAAACGTCCAAATGAAAACTTGTCAATCTGAAACTGTCCAAACTAGTCTATAAACTAAGTAATCTATCAGAGAAAAGCCCAATCTATGTCTTGTAATCAAGTTTTGTGTCAAAAAATGGCCCAAATTGTTAGTTTTTGTAAAAGTTTGTCTGGTTTTATGAAAAACTTCACACAAATGTTTACAATATTTGTGCCACTTAGTGCATATCTTTGCACGAGGATCTACAAATATTTGCATGATGTTTTGATATTTTTTGTCATTTGGTTTACTAGTCTGTCATACCATTTTTGCATTTCTTTGCGCTAGGCTACAAATTCTCGTGTGAGCTAGTCCAAATCTTCATGCGAGAAAGTACTTCTTCGCGTGAAACTGTCAGAACTTTTCTTTACCAGTGAGCTATATGTTGTCTTTCCTTCATCACTCTACTTAGTCTAGTCTCTGTTTGGGGTCTGTCTACATGTCTTCATGTCTGTATGTAGTCTACAACTAGATGTCTTGGGTTGAGAACTATGGGATTCTCGCTTGAACTTGTCATGTCTCTATCTACCTACTCATTCTATTATGTTGTCATACCATGTCACACAATAGTCATCTCTTAGCTATCCTAGCATTATCTCTGATGAATCATGTTGGGTATACTTCACCTATTGTCACTCTTGTGCACTTATCTTGAGACATAGTTCCAAGCATATTCCTAGTTTACTCACCTTACATAATCTTTGTCTATGACTATTGTGACTTGAAGTAGCAACACACACTAATACATTTGGGCCTCATTTTTGACCTTCATTTTCAACCAAAGATCATTTTGTCTTTTGATGTTCACTTTTTTTTTGTTTATGTCCCGAAAAGGTCAAAATTTTGATTTTAGTTAAGTTTATTGTCATAATTTTGACCAAATCAAGATATAAACAAAAAAAAAGTGATCAAACTCACTTCATTCTATCTTAGCCAGATTGCGGGCGGGAGGAAGGGCTTCATGAGAATTGTGCATCGTTTGAATACTAGCATGTTTCCTTAAAAACTCTAGAGGAAACTACATTACATTCTCAGTGTTAGGGTTTCCTAGCTAGATTTGTAATGCAGCTAGGGTTTCCTAACGGACATCGCCATAACAATACAAGTAAATTTCTACAAAAAGGAATCTTAACAAACATATTACCTTGTTGTATGGAGGCCAATCCCACTAGAAAATATTGTTTAATTTAATATCTACGTAAATAATTTTCATCAGAAAATTCTTGTGAAGATAAAGAAGCCCGTGGGAAATCCCAAGGATAATTTTATAATGTTTTTTTCCAATCTAACAGTCTAAACTTTTCTAGATCTGCAATCCCAATTCTTAGACTATCATGCCTTTCAAACAATGTTGGAATACTAAAAATCTTAATAATAAAGGGAATGATCATGAAACCAAGTGTAACTTACCGAAGAGGAAGGTATCAAGGCTCTTGTTGGAAAAATAATCATAAAAAATCAACCTTTCATCTCCATCAGTGCAACATCCCAACAGTTTCGCAAGGTTTCGATACTGAACATTGGCCACAAGTTTCACTTCATTTTCACAAGGTTTCAATGTTGCTCCTACTGAAATAACCTCTCTATTGAGTGAATAGGTAACTGATTCTTCTCTCATTCTTGTTGTGAAACTATAGCTCCCTCCTTTAGATCAATTTTGTGTTTTTAAAAAATAAAGACTTGTGTATACAATTAACCAAAAAGTAAGAAAAATTAAATATAAAAAATGGCTAAGATAGACACCAAACATGTAATGATCTATTGTGAATTATAATTTACCCCACTACTTCTTTTGAATAACAATGACCCTACTCTTCTTAATATAATTGTCCTCAATGTTTTCTTGACTCCAAATTGCTCTTGAAAAATATTTTCAATTCATTCACTTCAATTGGTCACAATATTATACTTTAAACTCATCTCACTAATTTGAAACTTGAAGATATGTCTCTTCGTGACATGTTTACTTTCGAAAACATGGACCTCATCTCTATGAAAAATTTGCATAGTACTAGTCTTCCATGATAGCCATGGTAACTCATCATATTCACAATAACAATCCATAACACTATTCTATAACCCTCATCACAGTGGTGTCCAATGTTCTTGATAGTAAAATAGTAATGTCTTCCTCTTTCATGTTTGATGTCATATTTTTTTGCTGCTACATTCAAGAACTTTTTCTTATTATTCCTTATTCTCTTCATGAATCAATCATGCTCCCTATTTTATGCATCATGGTTTTTTATAATAGTCATGAATATCTCTCTATAACACATCTCAAGCATTTATTTGAACATAAATATATTAACAATCACTGTGCTATATGGACTATGGTTTTTTGTTACTGAGACTCCTTATAGAATGGTCTATTTTATTTTGGTACTAGTTCTGGTAGGAAAGTGTTCTTCTTTGGTCATTTAAGAGGTCCACATTACATATCAAGAGTAGGAATAAGGGAGAATAAACAAATATATTAAACTAGGGTTATCTATGATCTCCAAGAAACCTTTGTAATTTGTGTATCCTTGAACCAAAAAAATTGTTCCTATTACTACATTGAAAGTGCTTGTGGTACATACAAAGTTTTACAAGTGGTAAATTAAAGCAGAGTTTCTAATGCTATGAAGTATTTAACTATGAAAAGCTAATGGTGTTCCCTTCTATTATTGGTGGTGGCTTGCAATTTCATTGGAAGAATATTTATTTATATCTAATGGGTTATCCCTTGTACAGGTTGTGTGTACATTGAGAAATAAGCACTAAAATTATTTATTAACTCTGCCACATAGTATGCTTTAGAATATTTAACCCCATCTCCAAATGGGTTGCTCAAACCTGTTAATTTTTCATGGGAGATGATAATTTTATCAAAGTTAAAGTCTCTTCAACTGTAAGTGGATAGGGATTTTTTGAATTCCCTTTTTTATGAAGTGTTTTGCAATTACCTTCATGTTATGTTTTATTCTTGAATATTTATTCTATAATGTAAAAAGTATTTTGGTGGATTTTCTTTGAGAGAATATATTACCAATGTTGTTTTTTTTTAAAATGATTTTGTTTCTAAAAAATATAAGTTATTAGTATCCCTTGAGGCTCAACTTTAGTTTCAGTCGCCATGTTAGATCACATCATTTTGAAATATCCAATTGAATACTCATACACAACTTAAAATTTTTAAGGTTTTGATATTGTTTAGAGTTATTTGCCAATCAAAATGAGTTTTTTTTTTCTATATAAGTATCAATCTTAGAAATTTTAATGATCATAGTATGATAAATATGCACATCAAAACATTTGATAAGATTGAAGGGACACAAGTCATAGATGTACACTATCCTGGTCAGATATTTTCTATTGTCAATTGAAACTTGAAACTTGAAACTTCAAGGACTATGGTAGGTTCCTTAAATTAGGAAGTTTCTAGTTTTTTTTTTGTTTTTTAATTTTTCACCATTACTTGTTAATGGAAAATGTTTCAAGTTTCTACCCCTTAATTTCATTTTACCTTTTTCTCTAACAAATGAATACCTTGAGAAATAAATTGTCAATTTGAGTTGACTTTTTTGGTTTCAAGTTGTGCAGGAAAGATTGTTAACTTTCAGTGCTTGGATAAAGTGTCAAGATCTATCAACAACTGGTACTCAATGAGGTCTTCTTACAAAGGTAAGAAATGTTTGTTTCATGTGAGAGGTTCTCTATATGGTTAGAAATGTAATGGAATTATCTCCATTTAGATTGGGTTACATTTACACATCATGGTCTTTTAAACCAAAGGTTAATAATACAGAACTATAAAATCTTGGCTTCTCTTTTCCTAGTAAACTTGAACTAACTTTTACTATATTATCTAATTTTTCATGTTACACTGATGTTTGTTTATTTTCTAATCATGCTTGATTTGGAAAATTATATTCAATGTCTAATAGCCTAAAAAATTACAATCCCAAAGGAGTCAACAAACCCCTCTCTTCTTAAGAGCTTCAACTCTTCCACAACATAAGAACCAAATTATACTATCTGAGCATTAAATCAACAACCTTATATGAGCATCTACTCTATAATATTTAGGGCTCCATCCCACTCAGCTTTCCAAGTTGTTAATGTTTTTGATACAAAGAAATGATTGTCAAATTCAACACAAGTTTTCAATCTGAATTCATCCTTAGAACATACACATGTAATCTGCAAATTGGAATGATCAATGCATTCAACCAAAACTTAAATAGTTCTTGCAAGCTGAATGTTGTCAAGAATACATAACAAGTTTATATTTTAGTTACAACATAGCACCTTTCCTCCTGCAAACTGAGAGTTGTTCTGAAAATAACAATATATACTCTATTCCCTGATTTTCAACCTAATTAAATAATTGTTGTAGTACAAGATCAATCTGAAAAAACCTTACTTCTAATTACTTGTCACAACTTTATACTATATGCTAACAAGCTAAAAGGCTAGACTCCAAACCAGTCTATACGATTCCAAATCAATGTATCATTTAAGATTTATTATGTTTAAAAATATCTCAGTACAAAACCAACAAAAATTATAATCATCAATACACCTTTGTAGCAGATAGAGAAAATTATAATCATTAACACACCTTTGTACAAGATAGAGAAAAGCACAACATTAACACTGATATACCTGACTGCTCCTTATGCCTGTGCATTGCCTATGCTTTTACATTTTGCATACAAGTCTGCCAGAGAATTTCCAACTATAATATCTAGTTAAAATATCCTTTGCATTACCTTTTTCCAAATATTTAACTAAGGCATTTGGTCAAACAGGTCATGTTCCTCGTCTATGCTTCCACATTTTGTATACATAACTACCAGGGTTGTTGCAAGTACAAGATTTGACAAAAATCCTCTATCCTTTATAGTTTCATGGATCTTTATACCCCACTCTTGCAATGATATTTTGTCAACATCCATGATCTGACATCTCTTTCAGACAATGTGTCAAATTAAGATGCCCTAGGGTAAACAATGAATGAATATGCCCTAGAGGACTATAAAAATGTCTCAAATTGAAAATAGAAAAATTGAAGGAAATTTTTGTTGACTGAATATGTAATAGTCATTTTCTCACACATAGCATTGTTAAAGGAGTTGATGTGATGTGTTTTACCTTTCTTTTCATGTCTTGGACATACGAAATTATAAACATGGTGCTTACTATATGCCACTGCCCTATCACAGGAAACACAAGGCAGAAACTATGAAATTTCATTTTGTTTTGACAATTAGGGAATTCTGCAATGCAATCAGAAAGATACAACTCTAAATTATATTAGAGTTATTATTGAATTGTTTTAGAATTTGATTATATGATTATACAAAATCTCTACCATTCAGATGATGATAGATTATCCAATATGATCTAAAATGTTGACGTAAATAAATAAACACAATCAAAATTAGAAATGCTATAAAAAGTAAAATATATTAGAGATTTTATTTTTTACAAACTCTATATATCTTGCAATCTAGAAATTCAAACACAATCAATCCCATAATTTCTTGCAAATAGTATATATCTTTGTGTTGTTTTTGAATTCGATTGTATTTATTTTTTGCATCTTCTTGCTCTTGAATTCTCTAACATTTTGATAATAGATCATAGAATATTAATAGATACAATCAAAATTAAAAATAATGTAGAAAAATAAATATATTATGAAAATCTATGAAAAACTGATAGAGAAATAGAAAGAAGGGGTTGAAGTTGTACCAATTGGTGCAATCATGGCTTCCATAAGCATTAATGCTATAAACCAGTAGGGCCATATGCTTTGTAATCCATTCATCATAATGTTATGCCAGCTATCCAGCCTTAGACTTTTATTTATATTCCGACAAACCTTAACAACTATATATTTCTGTCTTTAATACATTTGTCTTTCTAAAACATAGTTGACTTCAATTCCTTGAGTTTTGTTTAGTTAATATAAAACTATTTTGTTCAATTTTCAGTTTCAGACCATCAATTGGAATAATCTTGTAATATTTAATTATTTTTTATTATATAAAAGATACTAATAATGCTTGTATATTGTTTACATTTTGTATATTTATAGCCCGGATAATTTCCTGTGAAGAAAGTCCACACCTGGTAATATGAACCTAGAACAAAATAAAGAGATAATTGCTATATTGTGGTCTCAGTTCTTAAGAAAAGTTTATAAATGTAATTGTCCTTGAAAAAAGTGTAAGGGCTTAAAGAATCGAAAAATTCTAATCACAATAGCCTAAAATCATTGTAGGCAACATGGTCACATTGAAGGGGGGTACGATTTATGTCCATTACTAAATGTGAATTTCCAACTGGAGGAACATGGAGGTGTGAATATCCAAGCTGAAGATAACGCTCCCATGGTCTAAGATAATCCTGTGGCAGAGAACACAATTGAAGATGATGGTATTGGCGTAGATGATAATGTGCCAGAGGAAATGATTAAAGAAGATGGTATTTGCGTAGCTGATCAAGATGATCATGATGATGGTACTATAACATCTAATAATTATGATGAATATGGTCTTGATATACCTATACTTGAGAAGGCATACAATACCCTAAACCAAGGCTCCCAAATAACTCTTCTCTCCGCTATAGTGTTGTTGGTGAAATTGAAGGTTATGAATGGTTTATCCAATGTAGCAATGTCACATATTCTAAGTTATGTCATTCTTGTCATCTTCAATGTTAGCATACCATTACTATTCATTATATTCATAATTCATATTTGTTGTTGTAGGTTGATAGGTGAGTTTTTGTTACCACCATCAAACATTCTACCTCATTCATACCAAGAATTATCTACTATTATGAATCAAATTGGAATGAAGTATCAAACAATACATGCATGTCCCAATGATCACATTATATATCATAAAAAATATGAATTTGCAACATAATTCATTGATTGTCACATTAGTAGATATCAGTCATATCAAATAAAAAAAAGGTGCCTCACAAGGTTCTTTAGTACATTCCCATTATTCCACGTCTTCAATGATTATTCAGGTGCACTAGCTTGGCATAATTTATGGATTACCATGCACACAATAGAAGTCAAGATGACATTATGTGAATTAATGTGGATGGTTTTGTATTTAAAGACATAGAAACAACATGGTCACACTTTAAAGAAGAACCTCATAATCTCAAGCTTTCATTGGTAGCGGACGGTGTCAATCCATTTAGAGATATGAGATTTGTTTACTTAGTGTGACCTACTTTTGTTATTAACAATAACATTCCTCCTTGGATGTCCATAAAGAGGGAGCACATAATGTTGTCAATGATTGTACCAGGTATTTTTTCATTTAATAGTTATCTAAATTAATTTATAAACACCACATCAAAATGGTCATTATAATTATGTAATATTTTTGTTCATTCACCTAGGTAAGTACCAGGTTAAATATATGAATTTGTATATTGAGCTCCTCATTGATTTGTTGTTGAATTTATGGAATAGGGTCACTATCTATGACATCTGTAGACCAATAAGACAAATAAAATTTCAAATCCATGCAATGCTTTTACGGACAATGCATGATGCCCCTGAGCTAACTCATTTTTGCAGTATGTTATATATTGTTAAGGTCACATAATTTTGATATGTTATAGTGCTTACACATTATTGTTGTATGTTTAAGTTGCACATGATAATTGAACATGATCCAATTGTATGATATATTTTAGGTCTTCATACAAAGGGTAAATTTGTATGTCCAATTTGTGGTCCAAAGATGAAATCTCATCATTCAAGAAGTTTAGGAAAGAAGGTGTTTGATGAGTTTAGGCTGTTTCTCCATAGTAATCATAAGTATCAAATTATTGAAAAACATATTTTTAATGGGAAAGAAGAGACAACATAAAGGAAAAAAATAATGAAACCTCATCTATGGAAGTTGGAATATAATATACTAAATCGCTAAGGTAATGTCGTTCCATCTGATGATTTTTGTTTAAAATTTATATTTTGATATTGTCTTTTATTTACTAATGATGCAATTGATGCTCGTGAAGGTAGTCAAGGTATCAATGACCAACTTACTAGAGGAATAAAAAGTTATCCTAGTCAATTTAGTAGGTTTCCATACTACAAGGATCTCCCAAATGTGCATTTGTTTGATGCTATGCATATTGGAAAGAATGTAAGAGAGACACTATGGAAAATATTGAATCAAAGGCGTGAAAAAGAAAAAATTGTCAAAATTTGTAATGACATACATGAATCCAATCATGCAATAAAAAATTTCATTGAATCAAATAGTAATGGAGACCGCATAAATATGAGTGCCCTTCCTTGGTTATTAACTGAGCAGCAAAGTGATGCATTAAAAAAACAAAATTTACAATAGAATTTGTTGCAAATATAAGCAGTCTTGTATCAAATAAAGATGATTTTGGGCCAGGGTTGAAAACACATGATTGGCATATCTTCGTCAAGGTAAGTCATGTTCTCTATTTATAATATATTTGTAAAATTGCATGTACCTTTTATTGTATTATTTTACAATATATTGAAAATATCATTTTTTTTTAATTATTGCAGTACGTCCTACCTCTATCCCCCCACACCAATTTGACAAAAGTGTTAAACAAGTTATATACAATCTTGGAAAATACATGTGGTTAGAAGTGTTATTTCTTAGACTTTTTGTACATATATTATATTTATGACTTTCTTTACTTTTTATGTAATTTATTGTATATTTTTTTCTAAAATATTGTTTATATGCTCTTGAGAGTTGAATCTTTTTTAAGTGGTTATCATCTAAAGAAATTGATAAAAAAGATATAAAATATTGGAAGAGAAAAATTCCCTAGCTTATGTGTGAAATGCAAAAGTGTCTACCTCCAACTTTTTTCAATTCTAAAGAACACTACCTCATACATCAAGTTGAGGAGATTGAATTGTGTGGACATGTACAAACTAGGTCAATGTGGATGGTTGACAAGCACTTCAAATTTATGAAGGGCTTGGTTCGACAAAGATCACGTCCTGAGGGTTCTACGGTGAAGGGATATATGGTATACCAGACCATGGTGTACATTAGTGAATATCTTCCCAAGTTTGTAGAAAAAATCCATGTAGATCACATTTGGGATCCCAACTCTATTTTAAAAAAATTCGAAGGGGAGTACTTGATGGGGAAAGGTATATTGAGGAAAGTGAGAGGTAATTATATGATGTTATTGTAGTTTATAAGTTCTTATAAATCTCAAATATAAGTTGTTTCTAAAAGATCTATTTGTTATTGTAGTTTATAAGTTCTTATAATTCGTGAGTGGGATGCACTAGATTTGTAGATTGCAAACAATCTTGATTGGATGATAGTATGGATTCAACAATCTCAAGAAAATGGTCTCTCATTAACATGGGATGGTGTTTCATCATTGGTTAAAGAATATCATTGTAATGGGGATCCCAATGTTACGCTAATGGTTCTTGATCTAGCATATGGTTTAAGAGGTAGAAAGGTACGTATAAGTTTACTAAACATGACCCATAAGTTTAATATCACCTCATGGATTGATGCAAATAATCTTGACATGTTTGAATAATTGTAGATCAAACACAACAAAGCTATGTACAACCATGGCCATAAATTTTGCATAAAAAAGTTAGATGACATGAAGAAAACTTGTGATTCTGGGATAAGTGCAGTCTTTGAGGTCACTGATATTTCATCTAGAAATGACATACATCCTCAACAATCTAAAAATTGATACTATGGTATTTTGGATGATATACTTGAGTGTGACTTTAATTCATTCAAATTAGTTATATTTGTTGTCAAATGGTATAGGCTATGGCTGAATCAAAATGATCCTTATAGGACTGTTATTGAACATGATAGTGGTTATAAAATGATTAATACAAGGCATTTGATCCAGTTGGAGATGAGCCCTATGTTCTTCCAAGCTAATGTGAGCTATTATTTTAATTTGGCATTCCACATAAACCGGATTGGTCATTTGTTGTTAGACATGATCCAAGAGGAAGGTCGGTAAAGTATAATGTGATGAAAGAAGAAGATACTGAAGAATCAGAAGACAAAGTAAGTGATGATGACAAATTACTGTTACACAATGAAGAGGAAGAAGAAGAATAAAATGATGATGATTTCAGTGATGTTGACGATGATGGTGATGATGATCATGATCATGATCATTGTGATGAACATAGTGTTGATCAAGGTGATGATGGTCATGATAATGGTGATGAAGATGATGATGATGGTGATGAATATGGTGGTGGTGTTGGTCATGATGATGATGAAAATGATGACGATGATCAAGGTGACAAGTACGATGATGGTAATGATGATGATGATAGTCATGATGATGACATGGATGAAGAGGATGATCAATAACATGATCAATGAAATGTATGTCAAGGTATGACCAATGTCACATATGAGGTATTGATTTATTCATAGAAATTTGTTTGAATTGTATGTTTTTATAATTAATTTATTATGTGTCTAACTCTAATGTCATGGATTATATTTTGCATCATGTAAATTTTGTCTTCTATGTAATTTGTAGCTTAGACATCATGTACTTTTTGGCTAACTTAAGATAAATGATTTAAATATGCAGGAAATTTAATGCCTTTGACATGGATTGACAAGTATAATTTATTATTTAGCTTCCTTCTCTTTAGTCATAAAAATATATAGATCCTACTATGTATCTCATTTGATGGATTGCAGGTATCACCAAATAGGTGTTTGTCTGATCTGTCTTTCTCAAGTGAGGAAAATGCGGGAATAGAAGAAAAAAGTGAGACATCTAGTAGGTTTAAAATAGGGAGATCAACTAGAGGTCAGAAGATTAGAATAAAATTCAATAAATGAATACAATTTTTCCTTGCTACGGGGGGTTCATCTTCTTATGATAATGAGACCAAAGGTGACAGGAAGGTTCCCTTAAGGTACACACATCTTCAAAAAGAATGGGTACCCAAAGAACTACCTCTAGTTAAAACTGATTTTTTCCGTTAATGAAAGGATATATAACATAGCTCCATCTTCATTACATGGTTTGGGCTTATTTTCCATGGATGGCATAAAGGTCAGTTATAATCAAGTTTTTGAATTGATGGAGTATGTAGTACCTTGTTACAATTACAATAATTGGACGTGGATTGTGCAATATAAAAAAAGTATGCGTAGGTGAGTATTGTCAACAAATTATATACAATGCAAAGAAAATGATCAAACTAAAAGGCTCACTATGTATATTGTTGGAAGGCCAAAATAAACAGGGAATATTGTAGTTTTTATAAATGGTCCTCAATATGTGTCAACTAATAAGCGTCTGAATTGTATATTCGAGGCACGTGAGGAAAATTGTGTATTTGTATGTGTGATAAAATCAATAAGTGCAGGGGAAGAGCTTCTAATATGTTATAACTTGAATCGTGTAGATAATAAAAAATTCCCTATCATGGGACTGGTAAGTATAACATTTAAACCAATTACCTCCAATCAATATTGACTCCAATATACAATCTAATGTTTTATTAACAATTTTTGTTGTTAAGATTATTACTTTCATTTCATTGTTGATTGCTAAGAATTTACTAATCTTTGTGATAGGGCGACATGGATCCACCACAAGACACAGGCGGGGATGTTCATCACACACCTTCTTCATCAAAGGTAAACCTTAATTAGTGCTATTCTACAAATTATATAGAAACAACTGTCATATTATTATGTTCTTTTCTTTATGGATTTGGAGTTATTTTGATATAATTTTATTGATATTGATGTCACAAATTGATACTTATTGATAGGCAAAAGAACAAATGACAATAGATCAATTGCGATCTAAAATTGAGGTAGAATTTTTAGATGACATCACGTGTAGTGCTAACCCTGTCTTCATGTCTACTCAGATTCTAAATAAATATAGTAAATAAATTCTTAACCTTGTCATGGAAACAAACAAAAGTAAGGAGATAGAGGCACTCAAAGATGAATTGATACATAGAGTCAATTGTATGAATGTAAGTAGTAATTAATATTAAGAAATAATTAAATTTCAATAGATGTTTATATTTTATACTATATTATGGATCATGACCTAAAATATGATGTGTTCTTCTTACAGGAGTTTTTGACACCTGTGAAACGTGGTCAATATGTTGAAGGTTGTAGCGCACAACCTTCATGTAAATAATCCTTAAACCTTTAACAATTCATTTAGCCTTTGTATGCATTATTGACTCAAATTATGTTTGGGATGCTTCTAGTACCCCATTTAATCTTTATCCACTACAAATGTCTTTGCTAAAAATGTATTCTTCAGCTCATGTTGAAGTGCAGAAACCTCCTTCAATCAACAATATGATATTGATGACTGCATTGTCCGCAACAAGGAGCTTGGAGACATCTTCCTCTATGCCAGCTACAACTAGTAAAACCTTGTTTTTCTATATTTTGTTATGTGCTAATCATGAATTGATAGATACACCTATTTTGTGAACTAATTGATACACCTACACTTGGTACAAGAACAAAGACTAGTACTAGTGAATCTCAACCATTTCCTAGATCAGCCTGTGTTACTAGTACTTTTTCGTTTGTGGGGTCATTGTTGTTGAAGAAGAAAAAATGACTTTGTTAATAGTACCAAAGCTTCCAGGTGCTTTAAAATTTTCATTATTTACAGTGTAATTGTAGTTTACTTATACATAACTTGTTTTGGACTGATAATCCCATGATGTTTTTGTAGGAAATGATGTTTTTTATGATACTTTTTTTGAAATGACATTGAAGCTATTTGGGCCCACCATACGTAAAAGGTATGTAGATTCATAATATTGGTACAATATTTTTCTTATATTCCATTTAATTTACTATATTAAAGTTATGATATCTAACAATTTTTTTTTTCAAAAAAGGTGGAAAGAATAGGATGTTGACTTAAAAAATCAGCTCATTAAATCTTTAGAGGACCTCTTTGGAAATAAAACTTTTGACAGTACCTTGATTCTTAAAAAAGCATCCAAACATATAAATACTGTGAGGGAAAAATATATAGGGGCTCTAAAGGATAACCTAAAGTATGAGTGTCCTATGATTCCACTGATGGAGTGGAATGAAATAATAGAAGATGCAAAAGATAAAAGGCTAAAGGGTAGAGGAATTCAACCAAAAGATGAAAAAAGAAGTTATGTCATGATAGTATTAAGTAGAATTTAATCATGCACTAATTAGTGATATTTGTAAATATATAATCTAACATGTTTCAAAATTTTCATAGACAACAAGACACATCAAAAGCTATAGAAGCAAGATTAAAAAAGGTTGGCCAACACAAACTTGGCTCTGGTGGCTATATGAAACTTCACTCTCAACTTGTTAGTAGTAGCATTGGAATTTCATATCAAATTTTTATATATAAGGTTCATAAAAAAAAAATAAAGGGCACAAAATTCAATGTAGATCCCACAGATGAAGACAAAAGAACAACCTTGAAGGAAGGCTATAAAGTCGTGGCTGCACGCCTACGCCAAGAATCTGAAAGCCATAACAAAGAATTTTCTGCACTAGATGAGACACAGGTAAATTGGTCAAATGAAAAGTAAATCAAATTGAACAGTTAATTTTGAACATAAATTGACTATTTCATGATAACAATGCGCATGACATTTCACTGCAGCCTTCAAATCCTATCACAGAACCTGGGCATGATGAAGGTCATGATGTGCATCACAGTGGTGGAGGTATTAATTTTCTTTTGGAAATAAATTACATAATTATTAATAGAATTTAACATCTTTAATTGTAATTGTTCGTGTAATGTATTTTTGAATATTTTAGAGCATGTTGAACATGTTGAGGTGGCAACAAATCAAAATGTTATTGTACATGATGTGGCATTGTCAGGTAAAGAAAAATGTATGTTATGTTCTACTGGTTAATGAAATACATGTATCAGTAAAAAAAAGTATGTGAATTTAACCCATTTACTTGTTATTGCAGCAGACCCCCCTTTAGTGCAGCAGCCTCATGCTCCTCAAAAAATAAGGAAGCATCATAATTTGAGATCATAGCCACAAGAGAAGGTGGAAGATATTGATGCTCCTATCATCCTTTTCCAAAATAAATCTAAGAAAACCCAAAAACGAAATGATTTCTTAAAAATGTTCTTTGATAAAAATTGTTTGATTAACTTTGTTGGATAGTGAAAGAATGTTTTTTAAAGTAATTATCTATGAATGTTGTGAATTAATATTGAATTTTATGTCATGTTAATGATTATTGTTAGGTGTTAATGAATTCTTGATTAGTGTTGTGTAATAATGAATGTTATGTGATTGTATTGATTGAATGTTATGGTTCCTAAATGGATGAATGAAGTGTGTAATTATATATTAATGGTGAATTTAGATTGATGTTAGAGGGACGGGGTGAGGCCAAATGAGCTTCCACCTTCACATGGTTGGCATTTATAAGTAGAGAATATTAAAGTATTCTCAAAACCAAGTGAAGCTCAAACTAACATACCTTCATTATTTAATCAATTTCATTCATTCTATGTCATTTCTCATAAGTGCATTTTGAATGTGTCATTGTTAGGAAACTATCAAATAAAAAACTTGATGGGCCAATAGTCAACTTGTCTGGCATGATTTAGCTTCATTTTGTGTAAGTATTCTCTTCTTGAATGCGTCAACCTCTCTTGGCCTAATCTGTATTATTTCATTGGTTTGTGTTTTTGAGTAGGTGAAGTGTTAAATTAGTTCCTTTGGACTCCCAATTCCTCACACTGAATAGTAATATATGTTAACAATATGTAATTTGCACGTAGCATTCATAAATAATCCACCTAGCTTGTCAATACTTCCACATGTCATGTACATGGTACATGTGGCAGATGATGGCTTTGCATGGTGTTAAGGTTGCTATAGAATTGCAGCCCAACAAAAGAGTATGTCTCCTGTCATTCTCACATTACATCTATTGCAAGAAATATTCATCCACATTGTACAAAAACTCACTCATATCTTCTTGTTTATTTCAATGATATCACCTCTTCTTCCTCCGTCTCACTCAGTGAAATTGTTGCAATTAAAGAAGAAAGAATCCCGATTGTGATCACTTGTATCCATCTTTCTTAGGTTAAGTACAATGATAAGGTCTTACAACTAGCAGCTTCACCTTCTAGTCTTCAAGATTGAGAAGGTGATTGCAATATGTACAGAATGGTCAAATTATGGACATGGCAGTGAGTTGTCTGACATAATTCCTAAAATAAAAAATAAATATCATGGGATATAATGTTTGTATAGCTCAAAAACATGACAATGAGGTGAAAAAATGCTGGACAATCTAGTCAAATTGTTTGGAAATCACAATAATCACAATTCAAAGCCTCTAAGGAGATTATTAAATATACCATCTAATCATAATAGACTTTAGTTAGATCCAAATTCGAAATAGAAATTTCCACAAAAGAGCATTGAAAGTTTTCCATTTTGAGGGTACTATGCTAATATGTATTTATAATTATTTTTCCATATGAGTTACAGAGCATATACGAATATGGAATAAGAACACTCAAATAAATGAAAAGGTTTCTACAGTAATGATGTGTGACATATTGAAAAAACTCATTATCGATAGTTCTATTTTAATTTTTATGAACAGTTGGCAGGGTAAGTAACACACCAATGCATAAGTGCACTATCAAAGAGCCATCTTCATCTATTTTGGCTAATGATGTCGGCATGTTAGGTAGGAGATCTTGACATAATAAGGGGCATTATTTTTTTTGGAATTATGTTATATTTGTCATCAGTGAAAACACTTATTCGATTCTGTATGCTTACCGAGCTCATCACTCAGTCCACAGCTTATACTGAGCATTCAGTAATCACTTTGTAAAGCTCACCGGTTAAACAGTTCATACCGAGCAGACGGTAGCACCGAGCTTCACTGTAACTACCGAGCCATCAGTTGAAGCCAACCAAGAAGTCAGTTGCTATCGAGTCACCAGCGGCTATCGAGTTCCAAGCTACACTTCGGGACTATTATGGACCGAGCCTCTACTCTTACCGAGAGAATGACAATGCCGAGTATTGTAGTGGATGCCGAGTATCAGAAGATCACCGAGCCAGCTTGAGGAACCCGAGCTTCTACTGACTTAGTAATATTTTGTTTTCTCATGAAAGGCCGACTTAGAAATAAGTTTATGTTATTATTTTGTATGTGGCCGACCTTGTAAATTGTAAATATGAGAATGGTATATATATGTATTGTATTATACCATTTAAAGTGTGAAAGTGCGAAAAGTGGAAATTAGAGTAATAAGCAGAGACTACAATAAGGCAGCAGAGCAGAGCATTTTCGCAAAGGAGCAGAATAGCCATATCTATCATAGAAGGTGATCAGTACTCAAAGGATCTTATCAGCAATAAAGTTGTAAGTCAAGATCTACTATTTCATCCTAACAGTTGAATCAGTTTGTAAATCCTTTA
>MU225240.1:13466596-13496234 GCA_018584345.1 Thuja plicata
CAGTAGATTAGATGAATGAATGGTCAAAGTATATACATGTGCAGAAATGTTTTAAAGTTTTAAGAGTTACTGATTCACCCCTCCCCTCTCAGTAACTTGGTTAGTCTTGATTATTTCCAACATATTTTGTTTTATTTTGAAGAGTAAGTAAAATTGTTGTTAAACTATGAGCTTAAATATATAATAAAATTAACTTATTTTCATTTGACTTTTCGAAAAATATGGAAAAATAAAAAAGGTCTTCATAGAAGTTTGAATTTGTGTTTTGATGACACCTATGCTAGTTTTGGAAACAAACATAGGCTTATCTTAGCATAAAATTTTGTAGTAGAGAAAATATAATGTGATTATATGGATTTTCATATCAATTTTAACTTGTAGTAGACAAAATATAATGTGATTATAAGGATTTTCATATCAATTTGATTAGATTGATTAACTCCTTATTCTCTTCTCGCAGGTGAAAGCTCTGAAGAAGAATCAGATGAGGAAACTAAATCTAGTATGATATTTTTATGCCTAATAAATCCTCCTAATTGTTTTGTCAACCTAAGACAAGTGAATAATGTTTTTAAACTTTGGCTCCTTATAGTTATTTTTTAGTTAGTTTGTTGAGCATCAGATGGTTTGGAAAATAGGGAATTTTTATATTATTCTTACGCTTCTTTATTGCCAGTACCACTTACATCCAGAGCCTAAGGCTAAAACTATTAAGGAAATGACATATGATTTGGAGCTTCTAAATGATGTCAAGGTAGTCTGGCTTTAGAATAGTCTTGGAAGTCAATTCAGTCACTAATGAAGAATATTCCAACTTCTACCATTCACTTTCAAAGGTTTGTGAACTACAACTTTAAAGTTTGGTTAGTCTATTTTTAGAATATTGTGAATGCATCTGCTAGGATGATAATAAAAGGGTCTTTAACAATAGACTCCAAGAGCATGGATAAGACATCAAAAGGATTTTAAGCCATAATGTTTTGAATGCTAAATAATTTAACAATCCTAATTTTCTTGGTTTTTAATAATGTTAGCACTCATACTTGGACAAAATGATTTGTAGTATTACTATTAGATTGTCAACTTTAGATGATAGTTTTCCTTGGTAATAGAAAAAAATTGGTCAAAACTGCAAGCATATGGATAGATAGGCACATCATCTGAAATCACATAAAGATATATTCAGTTTTTCACAATTTCACATTTCTATAGGCTTGGGAAATAGGTGGAAATACACTTATTGTAGCCATTGAACTACTCTGTCTAGGAAGTCATTGAATGTTGATGTACTAAAGGATATATTTAATGTATATGTTGACTCAAAAATATATTCAGAGAAAAAGGGACAATACACAAAATTTTGGAATGAGTTTGGAAAATCTATCAAGTTAGGTATAATCGAGGATGCATCAAACAGAACACATGCTTGAAAAGCTTCTAAGATTTGAAAGGTGACTGCTACTGCCCATTTTGAAAGCATATGATTTTTTTTCTTCATTGTAGATGAGTACCTTACTAAGGTGTTACTCTATATTTCCAATCATTAAAATTTTCATGCTACTCATTTATACTGGTATTCTCTATCTATTTTAATAGCACAGAATCTGGTGATAAACTTACATCACTCGACTAGTACATATCAAGAATGAAGAAGGACTAGAAAGATATTTACTACATTACTATTACTAGTAAGGAGAAAATTGAGAATTCTCCATTCCTTGAGAAGCTGAGGAAGAAAAAATACAAGGTTTGTGATTTAACTTTTAGTTTTTGTGAGTGTAGGTTGAATGTTATCATGATAGCAATGGTTGGAGGACCCTATATTCATCAGTTGTTGGCAAGTGATCCTTCTTAGTTTTTGTTGTTTTATAAGGTTTGTCTCAATCCCAATAGGTTGTAGTTTCATTTTCTACATGCGTAAGTGAGAGGGGGCTTACAATAATTATGTAATGTTGTTTTGAATACGAAGAACACTAGTATGTCAAAATTTCATTATTTAATTATGAAAATCTATTAAAATGTTTGTAGTTAACTCATTTAAAAACTAGTAACCAGTGTCAAATAAGTTCGTAATAAACCATTACATTAATAGTAAAGTAACATAACAAAATACACAGCCATATATATTAATGCAAAGTAACACCTAAAGATAAATATCTAGACTAATCACCGACAAAGATGTCGTTGGTAATTACTCTGCATATTTATCTCAAGGTTTTTTTCTAAACATTCCATATTGGTCAAAATTTTGACAAAATTTGGTCAAAACCCTCACCATGACTAGTCTACATATCGACCATTCTATGTTAAAATTTAGCGTCGTGGGTTTGGCATCTTGGTCGGATGGGCCAAACATTTTGACCTACATTGTTCAAAATTTAACATCGTGGGTTTGGCATCCTGGTCAGATGGGCCAACCATTTCGACTAACATTGGTCAAAATTTAGTGTCGTGGGTTTGGCATCCTGGTCGATGTTAGTAATAACTGAGAGGGGGGTGAATCAGTGGCCTAAAAAATATTCTAATAATCAACCCAAAAAACTTAGTACCACAATATTAAGCCTCTGGTTATCTTCAGTCCTATAAGATGATTGCCTTCAAATACAATTATCAAATTACTACTACTCAAAATTCTTTGTTTAAACCTTATAATGTATGTTTACCGAATAACAGTCTGTTAATTTACTGAAAGATAGTAAATTATTTAGAGTATATCGATCAATCCAAATTAGCTATGTGTAATGAAAAAACACTAAAGTAATGACTCATAAACACATTGACACATGGATTTTTAACGTGGAAACCTTGTTAAGAGAAAAACCACTTGGGACCGGTAACCCAAAATTTTCACTCTTCTCAAGTGAGCTCGGTAAAGAGCCAACCCTGTTAAAGGTTACAAACACACTATTAGGTGAGACCTTGTTAGAGGATTTAAAATTTTAGCTTGATATTGGGCATCTCTATGCTACCTTCCTTGATCAAACACTCACTTGGCCTATCAATAGGTATCTAGAATCTCGTGCTATCTTCATGATCAAACTTTTTGATACTCCTTGGCATGTATCTTAATATAGAAAGGATATTTAAATCCCACTCGGTTAAGAGACTTTCTGTATTAATTATTAAAATGAAACAATATGATCTATTCACATATACAACTTATACTTGCAGATTTTCAGAGCTATTGTAAACTCATAAAACTAATCTAACCAATATGTCCTTTTAATACCTTTTCTCCACTTTAGTTTTTCTCAGTAATGTTGTGCTCTATTGCTCGGTGTCCGTAGAAAAATTTAGCTCTTTCCTCATCTTGATTGATCAGGACTATATGAAGTTTCTCTTTAGCATCCTCTTTTTATTCATTCACCCACTCCATTTGTAATGAATTAAGTTGTCTCTTTTATAGACATGATATCACCATTGTTAGGTTCTTGATTTAATTGATCTTAGCGTGATATGTAATCTTAGCTAATTAGATTTAAAGAAAAAATATTTTTCTATCTCGTAGAGATTTTCTTGCCAACTAGACAAAACAACTTTAAATCCTTTACTTATCTCTGGCTTTATCTTGTCAATGAAAATAAAGATAACTACCATTTAAGTCCATATTTAGCTCTACCAGCTACATATTTTGTCATTTTTGAACTCAAGTTAATTTTGGTGTTTTAACTCTTTGATAGCTTTGGTCAACACTCCAGTTCTCCTCGGGCTTCTCCGTCAGTTTACACTATGATTCTAGCCATCGGTTATGCTTGTGATTTTACTTGTCGGTGTTCTTTCTTGGGCATCACTATGACTTGACTTTCGATGATCTCTGTCCGTCGGGTTCCACTAGTCATTGGTGTTTGAAGTCATATTGTGAATGCTTGTATTTTATGCATTAGTGAAAGCATAATCTTTATCTTTTTGATTCTATGAAGTCTTTGACACTTTGATTATAAATAATTACATTATATCAAGTTGACATCAATGAAAATACAATCCATTAACTAATTTAATTTCTTGCATTATCTTTCTGCATTTCAGTGATCAACTTAACATCTTCAAACATTCAAACAATTACATTTCATCAATATCTCCCTTTGGCATTGATGAAAACATACTACATTATCATACTATACTATCACTAATACAATATGAAATATAACTTTTTCATCAAGATTTCCTAATGTAACTATTACAAATGTCTGGCTCTCAGTAAGCTCAAATATCTTAGAATTTTTTCTTGTAGAATGATTGTCTTCAATCTTCAATCCCTTCACTGGATATATGTAGCATTTAATGTTTTTGTTCTTATATGTTCTTTGCCTTGACTGTTCCTCTTCTTGATAATCTATTTTTCCTTTGACAACAATCTTTCTCTTTGTATGAACTCTCTCCCTTTGTTACTTCTTTCCCTTAGATTGATATTTCATATGTAATCAGTCTCTCTCCCTTTGAATATTGATTAACTCTTTCTTTTGATTCTCAGGGACTTCACTTCATGGATAATGATGTAATCTCTCCCTTTATCATATCTCTCAATGAGATAATTTATCCATTATGATTCAATGAGATAATCTCTCCTTGATGATAATGAGATAATCTCTCCCTGATGATAATGAGATAATCTCTCCCTTTGACAACAATCCCAAAAAAAAATCATCTATACCATGTTTCATCCTGTTATATAATATATTCCTTGAATTTCCTTATACATCAGCAATACAATGTCTCTAGTATTCAGTGCATATTTGTACCTTTCTATGTATAGATGTATCTATTATTGTTCATCTTAGTGTCTGCATCAACATGATTGATCTTCAGATTTGGTATAGGTTGATGCAACCATCTAGTCAGCTAACTGATCGATAGACAAGGGTTGGACCCCTAGTATCTGTCTCAGGTACTCAAATGTATCTTTTGTTAATGGCTTGGTGAATATATCATCTAATTGTTCCTTTGATTGAACATATTCCAGTGTCACCTCCTTTTCTTGCACTTTTTCTCTTAGATAGTGATACTCGATAGAAATATTCTTAGTCTTAGCATGCATGACTGAATTGTTTGAAATTTTAATTGCACTGGTGTTATCACAGTAGATAATTACTGGTTCAAGAATCTTCATATTCATACCTTCCAACAATTGTTTGATCCATGCAATATTGGAGCAATTTGCAACAGCAACCATATACTTGGCTTCTATAGTAGACTGAAAGATGCATCCTTGCTTCTTGGTGATCCATGTGACAAGTCTCTCACCCATGAAGAATGATCCTCTAGTTGTTCTCTTTTGGTCATCAATGCTTCTGCAATCAATGACAATACAATCCATTAACTGATTTAATGTCTTGCATTATCTTTTTGCATTTTGGTGATCAACTTAACATCTTCAAACATTCAATCAGTTACATGTCATCAGTCGGAGGGTCCAAACATTTTGACTAACATTGGTCAAAAGTTTGATGAATAAAATTGTTGCTTGCAAATGTCAATTTTGACCAAGATTGGCGTAGAATATTCAACCTTAACAATGATGTGTCAAAATTTTGACTAGAAAAATAGTGACAAGACCATTTGTGGATCGTTCGACCAATATGGGTATAAAATTCAAGGAATTTTCATCAAAAAAGGTGTCAATTATACTAGTGACATTCCCCTTACGTATCACTAGATGAGGTAGAGGTAGACCTCAAAACTGAGGAAGAGGTCATTCCAAACCTATCACACAATTTGAGTATAGTGGGGGATCTTGACATTCCTCTTCACTAGCTATGCCTAGAGAGGGATCATCTTAGTCTCTCTCTCCTATCATCCAACCTTACATTAAATGATCATTCCCAATGAAGTTCAGTCGGGTCCAAAACCCATTTTTTCAAGAGCATCAAAACTCTGAAGAGTTGTTACCTGAATCTGACTCTATAAACACAACAAGGGTTCTCATAAGTACAACATCTCAGCCTATTCCACCTCCTCGTAGTGAGTCTTTGCACACTACACACTTTCATACCAGCAAGATGGCATACCAAAATCAAGAGGGTGCAAACAACAAAGATAATTATCAATCTAAAAAAACCAAGGGTAAATATCATTATCAAAATATCCCTAGTGATGAGGAGGAGGAAATGACTCAAGAAGATATAGAAGATGCTCGCAAAAATAAAAAAACTTTTGTAAAATGATGGAGATCCTCATGAACGAAGAGAAGGAGAGATATCTCCTTGAGCTAGCTAATCAAGGGGCCAAGCTATCCTCAAAATACAACATAGAGACTCTTGTCACAAAGGAGGAAGAAGCTAAAAAAAACCTGATTATAGAAACAAGTTCAAAGCATGAAAGAACAACTCCTTCAACTCATGAAGGATAAGGACAAACTAGCCACACAGTTCACGTTGGATAGCATTTTTCCATTCCCATTGGATAAAATTATTTGCATGCCTCCTTTTCCTAAAGGAGTTGAACTTCCCAAGTATGAAAAATACTTGGGTACCTCTAATCCTCAAGATCATCTAAGAGAGTTTGGATTTCTATATATGGAGTTTATACATGACCAAACTTACCTAATGCATCTCTTCCCATGTAGTTTGGGAGGGTCTTGCATGGAGTGATTCTCTAGGTTACCTGCTAGCATCAAGTCTTTTGATGAGATTGCCAACCTATTTCTGCAACACTACTCGCATAACATCCAACATCTAGTTAACATATGTGATCTTTATAGCTTAAAAAAACACCATGGGGAACCTTTCTTGACATTTCTTTAGAGGTTGAGATATATTTATATGAAATATTCTCACAAAATACCTGACTCTGAAAAGCTTGACATATTTTTAGGCAATCTTCTTCCTGAGTTTAGGTACCAAGTGCAGCTACAAGGTCCTTTGACCTTTGATCAAACAATTTGTGCGAATTGAAACATTCATGGTCAAGAAAGAAGAGCTAACCCTCCACAAAGATAACAAATAGGGGTCCTCCTCCTCAAGCAAAGACAAACCTAAATTTGTCAACAAGAACTAGGATGTTGTTAATGACAAAGTTGTTGACAACATAACTCCCAAGCCTCCAAAGGTTGTGTTTAATCTTACTACCACTATACAAGTGGCCAAAGCCATAGAACAGGCTCTAGAAGAAACTAAATTGCCTTCTAACTATTCTAGAGCTCAACCTTGGGCTCCTCAACCCAAGTGTGAGTTCACTCCTCTACGAGAACCCCTCGACGTGGTTTACAAGACTCTCTTTCAAAAGAAAATACTCACTCCTCTAGATAATTCACATCCTTATGATCCACAACCATGACCTTCTTGATGGAATGAATCTATGTACTATGATTACCACCAGAACAAAGGTCACAAAACAACTAGCTACATTCAATTGCAACATAGAATCGTGGCATAAAATTGAGGACCTTATTGACAATAAGGATGTTTTTGTGGGGATTTACAACAAGAACTCAGATCACCAGGCATTCAAAGACCCCTTTCCTCCTCATGAGAAAGGTGAATCCTCTAAACCTAAAAATGCTCATGCTAAGGTCAACTATACGTACACTACTAATGATAATATCATTAATATGGTTGAACCTGTCGATGTAAAATACTATGATATTATTACCATCAAGAGAAGAGAAGACGCTCCCAAACACAAAACTCCCTTTTTCCTATAAGGGCCTGCATCCCATTCCTCTAAACAAGAACAATCTCAGGTTTGTGTAAATACCATTACTCAGTCTTGTGCGAAGATCGCTCTCAAAGGCCCTGAGCCTTCTACATCTGCACCAAAACAACTTGTAGATAAAGCTATTTTTGGCACTGCCAATAAGAATTTTAAATTGGTCCCCTCACCTCATACTGCTAATTACAACATGCTAGACCAATTGCAAAGAACCAATGCTCAGATTACTATCTTTGAACTACTGAAAATATCATCTGCTCACAGGGAGATTCTTGACAAAGCCCTCACTAAGGGAAATGTTCTAAAAGATTTAGAATTATACTGGTTTCAATCCATGGTAGGTCACTTGACCTCATATCATTACTTGTCTTTCTCTAAGGAAGATGATCATTCCTTGAGTCATCTGCATAAGAACCCCATGCATATTGAAGTATGATTGACCTAGAGCACATCTGTCGTGTCCTTATCAATAATGATGATGGCCTTAATATCTACTCTACTATCTTTCTTTCTTAGTTAGGCTACGGTGAAGAATGCATAGATGCCCATAAAAAACCACCATTAAGGCATATGATAAAGAAGAAAGAAAATCCAAAGGGCTAGTTGTGTTACCAATTCGAGTTAGACATATCAAAAGGGATGTTATTTGTTAGGTGTTCAACATTCCCCTAGCATACAACATACTATTGGGAAGAACATGGATCCATGAAATGTAGGCAGTTCCTTCAACCTATCACCATTGCATAAAATTCCCATTCCAAGGATCTAAAGTGATCGTACTTGCCAATAAAAGCTATGATTGCAACATGCTTAAAAAATCTTTCGATAGCTTTGTTCCCACCAACAAAGAGTCTACTGAGTTCTTTGATGCCAAGCTAAAGGAAATGGAAAAAAATATGAAACTCAAGGACACTGGCATGGGGGGTATCAGATTGAACCCGTGTTATCAATAATGTCTCTACCACTGTCTCCATATTCTTATGGGAAGCCTTTTGAGGATAAAAAACCTTCTACCCCTCGTTAAACACTATATGATGGAACCTTTGTACAGACCATGACACAACAAGAGGAAGAAGACAAAAATAGGGCTATTATAGCCTGGATCTATAGAGGGGAGAACACGCCTGAACAAATCACTTTACATCATGAAATAGAACCTGAACAATATGGAAAGGGTCTATATATTATGAAATTCTTTATCTATAAAGGGAATGGCCCTATAGGAGTGAACAGTAAAGGATTGCTCAAACCACTTGAAGCTATTGGTAGAAAAACACATGATACTATAGGCCTAGGCTTTAAGAAGATCCCATTTTACTTAAGGATTAACAAATTTGTGCCAGAACCAGATCACCAACCAAAACCTAAAGGCACATCTACAACTAGAAAATCAGAGGACAACTCTGATGAGGATCACTTTCCTTGTCCTATTCCTCCAGATCTTGTCGCTCTTGTCGCTAAGCCAAATGATTTTATACCACGTGTTAGTATAGTTGAGACTGACAATGAATCTAATCAAAATGCTTCAATCACTCCATTAACATATGAGCGATTGAGAGAGACAAAAGATCCTGGTCACTAGGATTAACTATACATGCCACCACATTTCCAAGAGCAGTTTGAACAAGAAAAAATCCAACAAATCATCACTGCTACATGACATGAACAAGAATCAGATAGTGTCGTAAGTGGTAATGAGGTACCTATCTCAAGTAGTACTAACTTGCACAAGTATGAATTTTCTTCCCTATCTGATGCAACCTTTGATAGGGATGTAGATACTGTACATGCATATGAAAACCCTCTCGAAATATGTGAAGGGTATAGTGTTAGGAAAAACAAGTTTGATTCCATTAATGTTAACTTTTCTTCCACTATGGTCGTGAGGGGTCAAAGGAATTCGACTGCGCCTCTGAATGAGATCGCTCTAGGTCTCGACTTGCTAGTCCACACTTTTGATGACTACACCATGAACACACTAGAACCTGTCACCTCTCGTCTTTTCCACCATCTTGAGCTCATAGACTAGAACTCCTCCTCTCCATCCAATGAAATCTTTATGTTCTAGAATGACTATGCTCTTTTTTTCTACCTTAATGCTATTAAACCACTAACAGCTTTCATTAGCGAAGACAGTGTCAACATGACTGAAGCCAATATCAAGTATCTCAGTTGCAAAATTAAAAGAAGAAATAATAGGTGTTCTGATGGGGAAAACCACATTATGGCAGTATTAGAGCCTAAAAAAGTAAAAATAAAGGACGTATTCAAGGGAAAAAACCTCTCTGAGGTGCCCTAGGATGGGATACGTGATATGCTTCCAAGTCACTTTTAGGAATGGTCATCAGTGCTAATTGAACCAACTCAACCTATGAACTAGGGTACAGATGCAAAAGCTCAAATCATTCATTTAGCACAGTCATTATCTGAGGAAGAAAAAGAGGAATTCATTGCCTTCTTCCAGAGAAAGAAGATCAACTTCCCACGGACATATTTGTACATGCTAGTATTGGATCATAATCTGATTGTGCATCACTTTTCCATCACACCAGGCATCAAGAATGTCAAACAAAAGCTTCGAAAGATGCATCCACATGTGGAATTACTCGTCAAAGATGAACTGGAAAAAATTCTTAAAGTTGTATTTATCAGAGCAATTGAGTACGCAGAGTGGATTTTGAACATTGTTCCAGTATCTAAACATGAAAAATCCATCTAATTCTATACATATTTCTGAGACTTAAACAAGGTATGTCCTAAAGATGACTTTCCATTACCCAATATCAACATGATTATAGACATGACAGCAGGTTATGAAATGTACTCACTGATGTATGATTTCTCTAGCTCCAACTAGATAAAAATTTCACTAGAAGATCAAGAGAAAACTGCTTTGACATGTGCATGGGGAACTTTCTATTGGAACTTCATGCATTTCAGGCTCAAGAATGCTAGCGCTACATAAGAGAGGGTTTTCACCACTATCATCCATGACATGATGCATAAGACGATGGAATATTATGTTGATAGCACTCTAGCTAAGAGTATGCAATGAAAGACACACCTTGCATATCTAGGTCCTATAATGGATGTCATGGAATAGTTTAGTTTATGTCTTAATCTGAAGAAATGCACATTTGGGGTGACATCTAGAAAACTACTTGGTTACATCATCTCTGAAAAAGGCATATAAGTGGATCCCAAGAAGATCCAAGCCATCATGGAAATGTCACTACCAAAAATAGCTAGATGAGAGGAATCCAAGGCTGATTACATTCTATCTGGCACTTCATCTCACAACTGGATAACAAGCCACAACCCTTCACTAAGACTTTACACAAGGGAATGACATACAAATGGAATGAAGACTATGATAAAGGGATAACACAAATCAAGAAGTATCTTTGAAATTTGCCAATACTGATGCCTCCTATTCTTGGGAAGCTACTCATCCTTTACATCTCTACTATAGACATGTCATTGGGTGTCATGTTAGCTCAAGAAGATTAAAATAACAAAGAAAGAGCTATCTACTACATTAGTAGGACACTGGTCTCATACAAAGAAAACTACTATGTCATAGAGAAGGCTTTCCTAGAAATGGTATTTTCTTCATAGAAACTGCGACACTACATTCTTTCTCATACTACATGACTCATTACTAAGATTGATCCATTAAAATATTTGCTCAGTAAGGCTACCCTCATAGGTATACTAGAAAAGTGGGTCATGATACTTAGTGAGTTTTATATCGAGCATGTAGAAAGAAAGGCCATCAAAGGGTAGGAGATTGCAGATCAATTGGCAGAGGCACCTCTCATAGATCATAAACAATTGAGCATCGAGTTTCCAGATGATTCCATACTACTTCTCACACATCAATTTTGGACTATGTTCTTTGATAGATCATTCACCCAACTGGGGTCAGGTGTTAGGATACTATTCATCATGCCACAAAAGTACTCTTTACCAAAAGCATACAAGATGTTGTTTCCTTGTACAAAGAACATCACCGAGTATGAAGCTCTTATCAATGACATTAAGATCGCCATCGAGTGGCGAGTAGATGAACTCAAATTCTTTGGTGATTCACAACTAGTCATCAATCAAGTAAATGACACTTATCAGATAAAGGATGAACAATTGGTGCCCTACAAACACCGAATGGTCAATGAACTCTAAAATTACTTTGTACACATCATGTTCCAATAGATTCCAAGGGAAAACAACAAATTGGCTGATGCAATGGATACTCTCGCTTCTATGCTACAGATGCCAAAGAATGACTTTCAACATGAATTCTTGTTGGAAATGTTACTCTACCCAGCCTATAACTCCCCTGAATCTCAGATGATCTATCCCAACATTGGACACAATTCATCCTGCTACCATCACATATACTCCTACCTCTATGACCATATTGTTCTAGATACCTACACCTGAAAAGAGAAACATCGCCTAATCCACCGTGCTTCACGGTAAGTTATCATAGATAACAACTTGTATAGATGAGGTCTACATAGTACCCTTCTTAAGTGTTTAGAAGCCAATGAGTTTAAGCATGTATTAGTTGAGGTGCACGGAGGCATTTGTGGATCTCACTCAAGTGGCTTGACACTGGGCCATAAAATTATTAGAGTTGTTTACTATTGGCCAAACATGGAAAAGGAAGCTATGCAGTATGCTATGTCTTCCAATTAGTGTCAATTACATGGAAATCTTATTCACACTCCAGCCAAGGTGCTCATTCCATTCATCAGTTTTTGGCCATTCCAACAATGGGCCTTCAATTTGGTTGGTTAGATTCATCCTTTGTCATTGAATGCACACAAGTTCATCATAACGACTAGAGATTATTTCACCAAGTGGGTAGAGGTAGTACCTCTCACCATAGAAAATGGAAAATCAGTGGCAATGTTCATACTCAATTACATCATCTGTACGCATGGTGTACCCTCTTCTATAATCACTGATAATACGGGCATTTCAAGAACAAGGATCTGAAGGAGCTATGTTCTAAGTTCAAAATCCCTCAGCACTGGTCTTCCATCTATTATCCTTGGGGTAATGGACATGCAAAAGCATCAAACAAAGTGATCCTTAAAATCCTGCATCACATAGTTCACAAATCTGGATGAGATTGGCATCTTCAGATCAATCTAGCTCTCTGAGCATATAGAACAAGTATATGAACACTGACAAGGGCCACACCCTTTTCTTTGGTTTACGGATCGAATGTTGTGCTACCTATTGAGGTTGATATCCCTACTCTGCGATTCTCACTAAAAGGCCTCATCACTAATGATGACAACATAATATCTTGGCAGCAAGAGCTGGAACTAATAGGTGAATGTCAGTAAGTGGCATTTGATCACCTCAGAGAATATCAGAAATGGATGTCTAAGAGCTATAACAAGAAGGTTCAACTGAGGGACTTCCAAGTGGGTGATCTTGTTCTAAGAGAGAACCCTAAGAATCAATAGTACTGGATCCAAAAGGGAAAATTTGAACTGAACTGGCTTGGTTTGTATGTTGTCACTATAGTATTTGGGTTCGATGCCTATCAACTCTCCACCACTGAAGGAGAGAAACTCAAGGAGCCAATCAATGCTCTTCATTTGAAATGATTCTATAGCTGAGACATTGTTATAATTCTCATGTACATAGTAAAGTCCTAAAAAAATCCTAAAAATTGCAATATGTCCTACAAAAATTCAAAAAAAAAATGGAGTTGTACTACCTGGTGGATGAGGTTTCTCATTCACAAATTCTTCTAGTCTTACAAGAAAGGACAGTCATGGGAATAATTATCTTCTTCTTTTCCCCCAAAATTCATCTAGATAAGTTTTTGTATACCTTGTCACAAGGGCACATGGCTTGTGTTGGCTATGGTTTGATGAGATTTCCCACGGTTCCGTAGCTACATCTACATGTTCAAAAGATGTATTCTATATTACAAAATACAAAAAATTTCAAAAATACAAAAAAAAAAAAAAAAAAACATGAAAAAAAGTGTCATTGACGAAAACCTAGCAAACAAGTGTCATGGTAGCAAAAAAAGAATTTCTGCCAAGAAGGTAAAAACCTGGTAAACAGGCGTCATGGTAGCAAAAAAATAATTTCTGCCAAGAAGGTGAAAACCTGGTAAATAAGCGCCTCTTATTTCACAATTATATATCTATCGTAGCATCACTTGGATCTGTAGAGTTGCTTTCTTTCTTTCTTTCTTTTGTTTTCTCATGCACATGCTCTCAGTTACCTTTGAGACACTAACTTCCATGGATTGAAACTAGTCGTACTTTAAGGGAAACCTTCTTGGTCTAGGGGGGCACTGTCTTATTACTTTTTGGGATCTCTCTTGCATTAGTCACCAATGGTTCTCACTGCATCTATCTACTTATTCCTAGCTATTACTAAGATCTATCTACTTGAGAATCTCTCTTGCATTAGTCACCAGTGGTTCTCACTGCGTCTGTCTAATGTCACCATACTGATGAGATTTTCTCGCAAACAACATATATCTATATTTTTACATCAATCCATTGAATTTGGAGTTGTACTCAGTGCTCCATCTATCAATACTTCATCTTGGAAATCCTTTTCCTCAGTTTTTATATAGCTTTCAATCACTTTCGTGACACTCTAGTTCTTTTGAGAACCCTCTTGGCTTGAAACTGATCCAGAGTCATAGTCTTGAGGCAATCAAATCATCTTTGTCCTCACAGTATGATTCAAGCCAGTCATCATCATTTTATACTAGGGTCATTGGTCCCCACATTTGATCACATATTTGGCTTACACCCGAGTCAATACTCTTGTCATATCTGACAGACAACTCGCTACTAACGCAAATAGGTGTTTCTCAACACCCTAATCAAAAGTGTTTCTTAACACTATTTTTGGATGCATCTGTGCTTCTTATCACACATTGGATACTGCACATGTAAACAATAGATCGATAGAAATCAAACACATTGCATTCACTAGCATAATGGTGTTACTCAACACCCCTATACATGTACACATCCAAAAACTTTGAAACTGACTGAAGTATGCTAAACTTCTCTTTGTATGTTTCTTGTTCTCATTGATTTCATTAATCTTTTCTTTGTCTACTACTTGTTGGTGTGGTCCCGATGATCTGGCAATGTAAAATAGCCAGGGTGTATGTGATAAGAGCTTCTTCTTTAAGGTGGAAAATCCTCACATCCCTCAATCTTGTTTATTTGTATGACGAGGTGAGGTTGGTACTATCTCCTTGATTGTTATTTATCTACTTCTTTACGCAAGATCATACTCATGGTTATCTTGGCTTTGAATGCCTTGATACTGGTGTACTCTTACAACATCAACTGGAAACAACATTTAGGTCATCTCAACTATTGTGCCTCAATGCTTACATTGGTTTCCCATATCTTATCTGATGAAAGTCATATTCATATTCTTATGGTTGTAGTGGCACTAGTAAGGATTGTATCGACTCTGATGTTCCAAAATATGCTCTATTATGAAAACTATTCAATGGGTCCAACAACAACATCCTAAGGATTGCATCTAGCATAGGATTGCACTTTCATTCTAGACAATGTTTCGATGGTCACTTCATTATGTTCTACTGGATGATGACGGATTCATATTCCAACATTTTGGCTTCATCACGACTACACAAGTATTCACTCCTCACTCTCAATCTTCAAAAGTTCTTTTGGTTAGCATCTATCATACATTGTGACTCCTCCATGAGATATTAGTACCATATACATTGCATTTACATATCTCCATTCACAAATGGATTAACATGAATCATTTGCATACATACATATCTATGTCTACATGTGCATTTCATTCATCCATAAAATCAAAACATGTGCATTTCATACATATTCCTACATTTGCATATAGTTTCATACATCTATTCATCTAATCATCTAGCATACATCTCATAAAGTACAAACATGACAAGTGCAATGATACCAAAAGCCGATCTCATATATATATATATATATATATATATATATAATGTCGATACAAAATGAGTGCTACTCGAGAAAAGTCTATCTCAAAAAAAATCTATAATACAAAGATGTCAACACATCGGATACATCATGTGATACAATATGAAAAATTGATCAAAAGTGCCAAATATAAATTTGGCCCTCTCCCTCATCACCTGGAGGAGGTGGAGGAGGAGGCATATCTGGATGAGGTGGTGTGTGTGCGCCATCTAAGTCTCTGGCATATGCTGAGAATCTCGGCACCTGCTTTACTCCATCAGGAACCACACCAACATAAGCTGCATAATAGTATGCTACCTTGGAGTAATTATGTCATGTCTCCTCCTGAGATCTCTCTAGCTTCTCTCAAACCTATCTTAGCTCTTGGTCTTTGTCATCTAGCTGTGTATCTTGAACTGCCAGCTGTATTTGTAGGTCCCCAAGCTACTGCTACATAATCCAAACTCTCTCTCTCTAAATCTCCATAGGGCATCCTCCGTCTATGCCAATAAGTCACCTGAAACTAAATCTTGTGTAGGCTACTCCTTCTTCTCTCACTCAGCTGTCTGCTCTGCCTTCCTCCATCTGGAATGCCTCTCTTGTGCCCCACTGCTACCTGCACTGGGATCGATCCTAATCTACCAAGGAGGGATGTCAACTTGTGTAGTATGTGGTCGAGGCCCCTGATGTGGAGGTATCTGGAGTCCCTATTGTGGTGGTGGATGTGGTACCTACACTGGTGCTCCCATCCCTACTGGATCTGTGAAATGGGGGAATGGATGACTAGAAAAATACTCTCTATATATTGGTGTTATGCTGCCATCTACCACCCCATCCATGTAATCCCAGTGAGTCAATGCTAATCTCCATGCATCTATCATACAACGGCCTGGATCTAGGTGTGCTTACCACCCCTTCTTCACCTCATCGATGAAATGGGCATATGAATAGTACTCTTGTGCTATGTCCTGAGGTCAGCCAAATTGCCACCACACCCATGTCAAAGGAAATCTCTTGCTAAATGCAATCGAGCAGTCGATCAGTGGCCATGAGAAAAACATGTATCTGATCTGGCTCCTAGCATCGTCCCATGCCTCGGTCTCCCTCCAAGGTTGCCACACTATTGCTACCATGTCATCTATCTATGATCGCCACTACTCAATCTTACCAAGCGTAGGCTAGGTCATATGACCTCTATATCTAAAGATGTAAGGTTCATGAGGCTACCTCATATCTGTACAAACTAGCCTAGAGATAGGCGGGTGCTCCCATGCCCATAACTAAAGTATGAATACCCCCGCAGCCATGGTCTTTGCCTCTTTGTAGGTGATCTCATGCATCTCATGGTACATATGGACCAACATACACTAACCCCACCATACTTAGTAATGGGTTAGCATTTTATCGCGTGACCTTGTGCATCATTGCACATGAAGAAACTAGTTCTTTGTGCGAGGACCCGCGGTTCAATCTAAAAAATATGCTAAAAACAACAAAAAAATTCTACAAAACATGACAAAAATTAAATCAACAAAGAGGCACTCAACCACTTAATGGTAGCCCATATACTACTGGTCAACTGTGATGCCTGGATTGCTCGAAACAGTGAGAAATGATGGGGACCACCATTTTCACTTAGAGCTCCTCTCGCAAAAGTCAATGGTGTAAATGAATTGAAAAGACCCTTTTGGCATATATATAGGTTTTGACCTAATTTTCAAAACTGCTCCATTTTGTGTGAAAATTTCACCCTTGGCTAAATCAACCGCTTTGAATCCATTTTCAGGATCAAAATTGAAATCAAAATCGAAACCAGACACTTCTATATAGCTCAAAATCGCATTTTAAATTTTTGGGACCGACACGATCGAACGTTTGTGCAGTTGACTTTCAGATATCGCTTTCTTGTCAGAATCATATCCAATCAGCATTTTCTCAAAATCTATGAAATTTTCATTAAAATTCAACTCTAGTAAACTCTAGTCAAGTTTGGTCAACCCCAGTCAAAATTGGTCAACCAAACCTCAAAATCACTCAAAATTGCTTCTGAATCTTCTTGAATCTTCTGTAATATGTTCTGAGTTCTTCTCAACCTTTGATTTAACATCTATCTACAATTTCTTTCTTTCAATCACCATTATGAC
Organism: Thuja plicata; assembly: GCA_018584345.1. Taxonomy (NCBI): domain Eukaryota; kingdom Viridiplantae; phylum Streptophyta; class Pinopsida; order Cupressales; family Cupressaceae; genus Thuja; species Thuja plicata. The sequence goes on from MU225240.1 coordinate 13,484,382, forward strand.
GTGTCGTCTTTCCATTTCATTCCTGAGGGGGCAAGATGATTACATCATTGAATCACTTCAAATATATTTTAATTAATCTAATCTGATTTTGAAAAGTCCTCCATCTCATTACTTGGGGCATGTTCAGTTTTCGTACTTCACAGTCAAAACTGGGTATTCCATAATTTTGAATCACTAGGGGCATCTATGTTCCTTACATTTTGTAATCTCATTTATCAGGTATCTGAGCAATCTAACCCAGATTCCTGAGAGTCAAGCTTCATTCTAGAGATAGTTCTCAAAATCTCACTACCAGGTATTGGGGCAATCTAACCCTAACTTCTGAAGATTGAGCCTCATTCTAGGGACAGTATTTTGAAAGGTGATAATCTATTAGGTATCAGGGAAATCTAACCTAGATTATTGAGATTCAAGCTTCATTATGGAGATGAACCTAAAAATCTCTTTTAACTGGTGTCTGGGCAACCAACCTAGATTTTGGAGAATCAAGCTTCATTCTGGAGATGATTCTGAAACTCAATCTAACTAATATCTGGGAAATCTAACCTAGATCTTGGGGGACTAAGCTTCATTCTTGAGATAGTCCTAAAAATCTCTATTGACTATCTTTCAATAAAAAGGTATCAAGGCAATCTAACCTTGACTCCTAAAGATTGAGCCTCGTTCTAGGGAGAGTCTTTTGAAAGATAATCTATTAGGTATTAGGGCAATCTAACACTGACTCCTAAAGATTGCGTCTCATTCTGGGGATAGTCTTTTTAAGGTGATAATATATTAGGTATCGGGTTAATCTAACCTAGATTCCTAAGAATCAAGATTCATTCTAGAGATGACCCTCAAAAGCTCTTTTAACCGGTGTCTAGGTGACCAACCTAGATTTTGGATAAATAAGCTTCATCTGGAGATGATTCAGAAATCGATCTAATTGATATCTAGGAAAACTAACCTAGATCTTGGGCGACTAAGATTTTTTCTGGAGATAGTCCTAAAAATCTCTATTGACTATCTTTCAATAAATAGGTATCGAGGAAATCTAACCCTGACTCATGAAGATTGAGCCTCATTCTAGGGACAATCTTTTGAAAGATAATTTATTAGGTATCAGGGAAATCTAACCCTGAATCCTAATGATTGAGCCTTGTTCTGGGGACATTCTTATGAAAGGTTATAATCTATTAGGTATCGGGGTAATCTAACCCAAATTCCTGAGAATCAAGCTTCACTATTGAGATGTCCCTCGAAAGCTCTTCTAACTGGTGTATGGGTGACCAACCTAGATTTTGGAGAATCAATCTTCATTCTAGAGATGATTCTGAAGCTCTTTTAACTGGTGTCCAGGAAACCAACCTATATTTAGAAGAAGCAAGCTTCATTATGGAGATGATTCTAAAAATTTACTTAACCGGTGTCTGGGAGACCAACCTATATTTTGGATAATCAGGCTTCATTTAGCAGGTGATTATAAAACTTGACTTAACCGACATCTTGGAAATCTAACCTAGACTTTGGAGAGTTAAAATCCATTCTGGAGATGACTCTGAAACCTTCATCAATCGATCTTTACATCATCAATTGTTGAAATCAATCTCAACTATTCTTCTATGCTTCAAACATCAGACTATTATTTGAATCAATGCACTACTCGTACATCAATTCAAAGAGGGGAAAAGTGTAATACCCAAAAATTGGCATCTTGCAACCCAAACTCATTTTGTTTCCTTTATCAACTTTTTGAGTCATCAAAGTCCTATGGTACTAGGAAATCCTAATTTTTGACTGACTCTACTGGACCTAAGTGTCAAATGTAGGTAACTCTAAATTTGCATTAATCACATACTATATTTAATTCCTAAATATCAATTACAATTAATTAAATAAACCCTATGATTGAATTAATTTAATTACAAAGTCCTTGCACTTCAATTAAATTAAATTCACCCAATTATCCAAAATACATAAAAAATGAATTAAATTGTATTTGATTATTAAATAAATATCCTCATTTCAATAATTGAATTTAATTATTCAAATAATTGAGAAAGTGTATTTTGAGGTCATATTTTATTTATTTAATCAGATAATCCCTCCAAAATCCTCACTTTAGTTCAGAAATAGAAACTCTGAGTTAATTATAATTCGAAAGTGCAACAAACCATTTAACTGTATCATTCACTCCAAAAGCCAACAATTGACTATCTCTCTCAAGGAAACTTACTATTGTAAACTGGACTTTCATCCAATCTCCATTGTTCATCTTGTTCAATCTCGACTGTCGATTGATTCTGAGATTCTATAAAAGAACCCTCTTGTCTCTCATTAAGGGGAGAAGAATGCATATTTTTGGAGTATTGAATCATTGTTGGATTGTTAGCTAAAATTTGTGTGCATTCAAGCTTTCATTATTCTCATTATTATTGCAATAGATTAATATCATTCAATAGATTAATCATGCATAGCTTAGTTTATTTCAAGTATTCTTAGCTTAATCTCATCTTCCATTTCTAGATTAATCTTGCATAACTCATTTCTAGATAAAATATTGTATTTGCATTCCGAGATTAAATCCTTCATTCTCAGATTGGTCTCAGTTGTTGGACTCTTGAATTCTAAGAGCTACTCAAAACCCCATCTAGATAGGAGGCAACAGGTTAGCTCATACAGGCATGGAGGATGAATAACTTCATATTCATTCCTGTATGTGACCGATGAATAAGGACCATGTTCAAGTGTATGGATAGATAAAGAGGTCAAGATTTAGTGTATATAGGTGGATCAAGGGCTTTCACCTCAAACTTATCCCTCATAGAGAAGAATTCATTACAAAGGATGACACCTCAAATTTCTCCATCTTAGAGAAAAAATCCTACAAGGGATTACACCTCAAAATTCTCCTTCACAGAGAAGAATTCATTAACAAGGAATTTCACCTGAAAATTTTCTCTCACAGGGAAAAATGAATTAAGCAATCTTCATGTTGATGTGACTCTTTCTGAACAAATATCAAACTTCTGATCTCCTCATCGAAGGTTGATTCTGATGAAATTTCAAACTCCCTCTGAATCTGGTATCATCCTTATCACCTCCTCATTCAAGGTTTCCTATGATGGATTGTCATACTCCCTCTGAATATTAATTCTTCCTCTTTGAAGAAACTAATCTAGATGTATGCCACCAACTCAATCCCATGACTGCAAGCATAGAGTTATTTATCCCTTGAATGCAATCTCTTATGCTTCTTGATTTGTCCAGAAAGAAATTCAGAGAGAGATTACCAATGATAGAAGCATACAAGATTTTCTATCAAATTTATATCATGCATTTGGGTATATGCACAAAGATGGGGGACCAAAAAGGTGCCAAATCCTTTTTTGGTCCCCAAAATCACATAGCACGAGCGGAATATAGTGCGTACATTCTATAGCATGCACACACTATGGATTGGATTTCAAAAGCCTTAGGCTTGGTAAATTCAAATAATAGTGCGTGCATTTTATAGCACACACGCGTTATTAGATTGTAAATAAAGTTCGGGCAGCCATAAAAGTGGCTCAATTTTTTCCTTCAAACCCGCAGCTCAGCAAAGAGACTAGCTATAGAGAATGTAATAATTATAGTTTAGGTATTTGTTTCATCAAATTGAATCAAATAATGTCTCCAAAATTTCATCAATATCAAACCGAAATAAGAGGTAAGTGATTCCACAATCAATTTCTCTTATATTTAAGTTTAATTTTTAGTTTTAAATCAAAATTAATTGTCAAATTTTATTTTCATAAATTTTATGTTTAATTATACTTTTAAAATAGATTTGGTTTAATTTCTAGGAAGGAATGATCTCCCCAAAGAAAACCCTCAACCAAACTCTCCATCTTCTCGTCATGAAGAAAAGAATGTTGAAAATAACCAAGAAAATGAACCGCAACTACCTCCACCAATCGAGAAACCTCCTCTTGGAACACACGAAAATTTGATTAACCAAATAGAAAGAGGGAAAAAGAAATATAATCTTTAATTAGAAGGTTAAAATATTCTATTGATATAAATCCTAAAAGGGAAACATTTTCAAAATCATTTGAATTAATCTTGACCTGCGTAGGTTTAGTTAGTGGGCAATTTAATTTATGGCATGACAAAAGAGAAGAGAAAAAACAATATTATGCAAATAAATTATCATATGAGGGCATAAAAAGGAAAAAAATCACAATAGATGACATTTCCAAACTCTTTAAAAATCCAGGGGAAAATGAAACTCTTCCCAATTCATTGGTGCTTGAATGAAGATATAAAAAAACTTTTGGGAGAGATGGTGGATGGTCTTTGATTCCCCTCCTTATAACAATCACGAGGTTCCTATCTATTTCCTGAGGAAACTCTATTGTGAGTTTGTCCTAAAGGAGGTTCCAAATTATTTTGAATTTCTAGAGTCTCGAGGTAGAGGTGGGGGTCATCATTTGATAGACTTATGGAATGTCGTGACCCTAATGCACCTAGGTTTCCAAGTGGTAAGCCACATGTGGATCATGTTAGTATTCCTTCCAATGTGAAGGAACATGTGGAGGTAGACACACTGGGAAGGATTAGTGCTTTGACATAGACTCTCATATAGTGTGCCACTCCTCTAGTCAAGGGTGACCATGGTGGGTCTGTGAGGGGTCATTTTTTCATTCTTGTGGATCCTTGTGCACATTTGGTACTTCCGACGAAGAGGAAGAGGATGATGGACTGATGACTGATGGTTTTCTCAATGTAACATTTGGCATTTATACATAGGTAAATATATGCAAGTTCATTGAATTTATTTGATCATATTTCATTTTAAAATGAATGAATAATTAAATTAGTATCTATTGATTATGATGAAAATTTAGGGAAAGAGTGTCGGTTGAAGTGGAAATGATCCCTTGGACCCCTTATACACTATGTTGTCAACTCCACAAGTATGTAACGAATAAAACATTTTAACTAATACATTTGATTACTTTATAATAATATGGATTTTTGTCTCATAAATTATTGTGCATGTATATTAGGTCACTATTAGACCATCGACGTTGACATTAGACAATGAAGGGCATCATTCACATTTTATTGAGGTATGTTTATTTGCATGTTAATTTGATTTACTTGATTATATTTAAATAATAAATGAATGAATAACTAAATTAGTAGATGGTTTTGTATTTACGACAGATGGAAATGGGAGGGGCAAGTGAGACCTGGAGGAGGCGTTCAAGTAGGAGGAAATTTGAAATCCTACAATGGCGGTAAATGTGATGTTGGAGGAATCCTGGCATCTGCAGTAGCAACAGACTAGCAGAAAGTAGGAGGATCATCAAGGGAGGGCTCCACTAAAGATTCATATGAAGACAAGGACCCTCATTCCCAAGCTGGTGACCAAGATAAAACTTCAACAAAAGGTAAGAATTCCCTAGCTAGTACCAATGATAATACTTCAGATAGAAATCAGCCTAAAGGTAGCTGGTCATCTTCATTTAGGATCAAACCAACTAGAGAATCTTCTTTCCCTAGTATGAACAACATTTCTGAGCCTAGCAAGGGTTACTTTTGTATTTCCCTACCTGATCCCCTTGTGGACCATACTGTCTCCAATATGGATCTTACACTGGTAGGAAAATTAACGGGGATAAGATCTAACATTGATCTAGTCTGAGATTTTACATATCACAAATGGAAACTTAAGGGGAAAGTTGATATTGCAACAATGCTAAAAGGGTTTTTCTCATTTGTCTTTTTCATATTTGGAAGATCTATCAAAATTGTTATGTGGAGGACCTTGGATGTCCAGAAAATCATATCTGGCTCTTCAAAAATGGGTTACTAATCTTGATCTAAACACATATATTTTTGATACAACCCCTATTTGGGTGAGATTACCAAGTCTCCCAATGGAATACTGGCATGAGGATGTCTTTACAAGTCTGGCAAGTGCTTTTGGGGAACTCCTATCGATAGATCCAAGGACAACTGCCAAATCTAGATTGGTTTATGCAAGAATTTATGTGAATATACACCAAAATATGGATCTTCTTGAGGTCATCACAATCAACTCAAAGCTAGGTAAGCATATTCAATCTGTTGAATATGAATTGGTTCCTTTTGCTTGTTTCTCTTGCAAAAAGGGTGGTCACTAGGCTAAAAAATTTCCATTAAAGAAAGAAAAAGAGAAGGCAACTGAAGGAAATAAGAGGGATCCAAAAACAGTATGGAAGCAAAAATATAATTCGAATGATAACTCCATATTTAACCCAGAACTTGGCTTTTAAGAGAATAATTTTAAGGGGATAGTTAACAGTGATATAGAGGAAGGTTTGAGAATAGAGAACCATATCATCATGGAAAAAAAGAAAAATATAGATAATGAAGAACTAGAAGAGGTTAGAAAAGAGAAAGATAATCCAAAGGTGAAGGAAACAGAAATAGAAACTAACAAAGCCAAGAATCAGGTTATAGAGAGTACTTCCCCTATTGGATCTGGTCCCTCTAACCCTGAAGAAGGAAATATTGGGAAACATTATCTTAATGGTAGTTTCTTTGAAGACAGTGATGATGAAACCTCATTTCCTATAGCGGATTTGTGGAATGAAGAAAGATTGGAGAGTTATATGATTTCAGAAGAAAGTCAAGAAGCACCATGAATATAGACAAAGGAAAAAAATTCCAATAAAAAATTAGGCAAAAAAGGAGATCAGAATTATAGAAATCTGAATGAATCAGCTAAAAAACAAGAGAATCAAAATCAAGGGAGAGTTCAGACAAGAATACAACACAAGGCTGATGTGGGAACCCCTAAAAATAAAAGAGGAAGGGTATCAATAAAAAAAACATGGAAGCAGGAAGAAAAACAAAATATAGCGAATGGTAAGCAAAAAACCATTCCTGAGATATGTTCCCCAATACATTAAAATGAAAGTAATATCTTGGAATATTAGAGGGCTTATTAGCCCACAAAAATAGGATGTCATGAGGAATCTGGTAAGAGATAGTAAAACAAACATTTTACTTATTCAAGAAACCAAAATGCCCAAAGAAAAATTGGAAAAAATTCATGTCTTTAAATATTATGGGAGTATAGGTGTTGACTCTACTGGAGCCTCTGGAGGCATTGGTATATTTTGGAACAAAATTGTTGTTGTTTGTACCTTTATCTTTAGTGAGAAGAAAATTTTACTGGCTAAGGTTACTTATCTCAAGGATAATTTCTACTAGAACCTTGTCAATATATATATGCTCCCAATACTAGAAGAGGTAGATATTATATGCAAAGAATGAGAGAAATCTATAATCAATTTCAAGAAGCAAGCTGGATGATAATGGGAGATTTTAATACTCTTAAAAGTATGGACAAAAAAGGTGGATTCCCTTCCTAGTTAGATAGAAGAACTGATCTAGTGGAGTACATCAATGAGGAAGCTTTATTAGGTATTGAATTGGAAGGAATTGATTACACTTGGTTGAATCAACACACTAGGAATGACTTGATCTAGGTCAAATTGGATAGAGCCCTCCTAACCCATGATTGGATTTCAAGGTACTCTTATTCTTTTTCTTCTAAACTTTGTATAGGATCTTATCACTTTCCAATTTCTCTAAATGATAAGAAGATCAATTGTAAAAAGAATATCCATTTGAGATTTAAAAAAATGTGTGTAGCTCATCCTAAATTAAAAGAAAATATTGAAGAATGGTGGAACTATACTTTAGATGGGGGAGCTATGTATAGAACTGCTAAGAATCTAAATACAATTAAAAGGAAACTTAAAATTTGGAACAAAGAAGTTTTTGGTGACATTTTCCAAATGAAAGGTAGACTACAGACTGACATAAAGGAAATTCAAGATAAAATCCAGAATGAAGGTCTTTAAGAGGAAATCAAAGCTACAGAAAACACTCTTATAGTTGATTATCATAATATAATTTCTAAGGAGGAATCTTATTGGAGACAAAGATCTAGAGCTCTATGGCTCAAGGCCAGGGATAAAAATACTATGTTTTTTCATATGATGGATATTAAACATAAAGCCATTAATAGGATTATGAATCTACAATCTAAAGATAATACTATTAGGAAGAAGTAAGATATCAGATTAAAAATTCTTAGATACTTCTCTGAACTTTTTTTTAAGGAAACTAATTTGAATAGGTCTGACTGGGAATAAATTCTATCAGCCATCTCTAAGTTGGTTGATGTTCCAACTAACAAACTTCTCCAAGCTATTCCTTCAAACAAGGAGATTAAGAATGCAGTTTTTTTTCTTTTGAAGGGGAGAAATCTCCTGGCCCTAATGGTTTCCCTATGTTATTTTTCCAGCAATTTTGGAATATTCTTGAAAAAGATGTGCAGGATGCTATCAAAGAATTCTTTGGCACTAAATGCCTCCTTAGAGAGCTCAATGCTACTTTCTTGGTCTTCATCCCTAAAAATCCAGGAGCTAATACTGTGGAAGGTTTTAGACCTATTAGCTTTTGTAATTCTTTGTACAAGATCATCTCTAATGTTATTACCTCCAGATTACTTTAGTTTCTTCTGAATATCATTTCCCCCCGGCAGAATGGTTTTGTCCCTAGGAGACAAATTATGGATTCCATAATTGTGGCCCATGAAAATATCCATTCTTTGGAAATGACTAAAAAATAGGGTTTTATGATGAAACTAGATTTATCTAAGGCTTATGATAGAGTTGACTGGCAATTCCTTCAAAATATTTTTTCTTTTTTTGGTTTTGATAATGGTGTCATCAAAATAATTATGCAACTAGTTTCTATAGTTTCCTCTTTGGTCATTGTTAATGGGGGGTCTTCCAATTTTTTTAGACCTACTAGAGGTCTGAGACAAGGATACCTCATTTCGCCTATTCTATTTTCTATTCTTGTTGAATGCTTAGGGAGGTACATTAATAAAATGGTGGAAAAAGGTGAAAATAATGGCATCCAACTGTCTTCAGCAAGAACTATTTTCTCCCATGAGCAATTTGTGGATGATACACTTATAATCAAGGAGGCTATTGTTAAAGAAGCCAGAAACTTGAAGAAAGGTATTTCTGTTTATACTGCTACTACGGGTCAACTTGTCAATAGGTCTAAGAGATCAATCTTCTTTATAAATACTCTAGATGAAAGACAGAAAAATATGTCATATATATTATATTGTATTATATTGTACTATAAAAATAAGCTTTATGGTTGGAAAGGGGCAATTCTGAGCAATTCGGGGAAACTTTAGCTACTGAAATCAACCCTTCAAAATATCTATGTTTATGCTATGAGCTTGTTTAAAATCCCTCACAAAATTGCCACTGAAATTGAGAAAATATAGAAAATATTTCTGTGGTTAGGGCTTCAAGAAAAGAAAATACTTAGTCTTGTGGCTTGGGATAAAGTCTGCAAGCCTAAAAGGTTGGGAGGTCTTGGTTTGAGAACTATAAAAAATGTCAATAAAACCCTTTTGGCAAAACAACTTTGGAGAATTTATGGAGACCAAAAAGAATGGAATTTTATTATTTGAAACAAATACCTTTTCAATTATAATTCCTTGGAGGATTATATTACTGAAAATATCATTATTAATGGATCTTTCATCTGGAATAGTATAAGCTCAACTAAAGATCTGATACTTAAAGGAAAGAGATGGAAGTTGGGAGATGGTAAGAGAAATGAATTCTGGGATGACGATTAGATCCAAAAAGTGCCTCTGTCTAATAATCAAGAGTGGAAACAGGCCATTGTTAGGTGCAAAGAATCTATTGGTTCTAAAGATAATGATTACTGGCAGGAAAAAAATTTGAGGAATCTTGGACATATCGATAGTTGATTCATGTCCCTCTAGCATGAGCTACAGACCTATTATATCAAAGACAATATCTAGGACTCTATTGTGTGGAACTCTACACCTAATGCAAAGTATACAGTGGCTTCTACTATCAATCTTTTCATTGAAAGAGAGGAGAGACCTCCTTTCTCCTATGTGTGGTACAATAATCTCATTCCTAAAATCAATTTCTTTTATTGGATTCTAATTCAAAATAAACTGTTAACCCTTGATAACCTTGCTAAATGGGGCTTCAATATTGTGAATAGATGTGTTCTTTGTTTGGAAAGTTCCTAATCTTGTGATCATATAATACTTCACTGTCCCTTTACCTGTAAGGTTTGCGAAATTATCTTTAGGAAATTGATTTTTTGTTGGTTCTTCCCTCTTCTCTAGCAGGATTTTGTTACTCAATGGAGCTACCCTCATTAGAATATTATTGCTAAAGATTTCTGGTCCTTAATTCCCCCATACTTTTGCTGGAAAATCTTGAAAGAAGGTAACAAGAGAATTTTTAAGGCGTTGGAAGACAATTTTCTTTCCTCAAAATCAGATTCTAAAGACAGTGTGATGAATAATGATTGGAATGTTAGAGCTCCTGAACCTAAGTCCAAATCTCAGAGATCAATGGCTACCTAGACTTCTCCTCCGAAGGACTAGGTCAAAGCTAACTTTGATGGGGCTATGAAAGGCAATCTAGGTATGGCTAGAGGAGGAGGCATAATAAGATATCATAATGGTATCTATATTAGAGACATTGCAACTCCTTTGTGAGTTCAATCAAATCATAGAGTTGAAGCTATGGCAACTCTTAATGTGATTTTGCTGGCAGAAGAGCTGGGATGTAAGAAAGTCTAGCTGGTGGGTGACTCTTTAAATATTATTAATAATATCAAAGGTTATAGCAAGGCCTCTTTGACAATTGAGCATATAATTGATAAAATTATGGTTGTGGCTTTGAAATTCACTTCTTTTCATGTCGCCCATAATTTTTGATAAACTAACCAAGTGGAGGACAGTCTTGCTAACCTTGGAGTTAAAAATGACATCACTTGTAAGTGGTAGAGAGCAGCTAATACTAATGATGAAATTAATTCATTGCTCAATTATGACTGGGTTAACCACAAGGAAATTGATATTAATTATATTAATCATATCAGTTAATGTGATGTGGATTTGGGGTACGACGACGGTGAGGTGCCATGTGAAGTGTCATAAAAATTATGATTTCAAGTCGCTACATGCTTTCTAGGGCATCAAGAAACAACATGTTCATTTGAAGCTCTATCTACACATTGAGTTGAATTATAATAAGAATTTAAAGAGTGATAGAGATTATAACAAAATAGAGGAGAAAGAAGAAATGGGCGGTGACCTAAAAAGACAAGATCTTGTGGTCTACAAATGAAGGAAGGAAAAAGAAGTTTGGAGAAAGCTCAAAAAGGGAAAAGTGTATAGATATCTCAAACGTCTTCATGGAAATAATAAGGAGGTTATGAAGGCATTTTTGGCTGGCTAGGAGAATGGGAAAGTGAACATTCTCAGTAAATCCTCTACCCTAAATTTAGACCACCTAGCTGAAATTACTGGTCTCCCTTTGGAGGGAATGCAGTTCTAAAAAGATAAGAAAGAGTGTAATAAAGCCTATAAAACCTCCTGAAGAATGATGAGGAGTGGGCCATGCTTTTCAAAGGTGACTTGGATTATGTTATGCTATCAAATATCAAGCATATTTGGGCTTTTTTCATCAGAGTGATCATGGATTATTTCACTCTCGATGGTAGATATTCCAAGGTCTATAACTACCACTTCATACTTGATGTAGGAGCATCCCGCGGTAGTTGGATATCCTGCATGATTGGGAGATTTGATGGAGTTGTGTGGACTTATTTTCATGTGAGAGGGATTTGGTAGAGTTGTGTGGACCTACTTTGGTCTTTGGTAATTGGTTTTGATGTATTTAATGGAACTTGGCATGGTCTTGGTTGCTTGGCATGGACCGGGAGGAGATCGGCCTTGCTTAGGAA
>MU225240.1:13498873-13531487 GCA_018584345.1 Thuja plicata
CATGGTCTTGGTTGCTTGGCATGGACCGGGAGGAGATCGGCCTTGCTTAGGAATTTGGTGCCTATTACAAGCCATATAAGTAATTTTTCACAAAGAGTTAGAGGATGCAAATTTCAGGGATTGAAGAGGGCCTAGATTTCTACCTACGGTTTGAAGCACGAGTCCTAATTAATCCAGAGCTAGGAGATACTGCAATTTTACTAAGACATCTATTTTTGGCATTTAATTGTTGTTGTTGGCCGACTTGTGGCATTTAATTTTGCTATTTGTGTTTAATTTATGTTCAGGGCCGACCTGTGGCTTAGATTGGTATAAGTAGGGGTTGTGGGGGAAGTCTTTAGGCATTCATTCATCCATCCTGGAGAAGAGGAAGATGTAGAGAAGCGAGTTTTGAGAAGAGCTAGTGGCTGCAGCTTGGGAAACAAGGGGTTTGCTTGGTGGGATTGCGAGCACAAGTTTAGATCTTCCTTGGGGGGTTGCTACCAGTGTGTGGATCTGGGCTAGCTAGAGTTTAGTTTGGATCTTGTGATATCTTATAGAGTTTCTATTGTAATTGCATTGTATTTGGCCGTAACCCGGAAGGCCTTATAGCCGGGCATGTTGGATGAAAATATGATGATTCTATTATGAGTATTTGCATTGTGTGGATATAAATCTCTGTGTTGTTATTTATATTCCATTGTGTGGTTATTTTCTGGGGGCTAGGACATCTCCATCAGGGATTCTCCTGCCTTGCACTGCATCAATACTTGTTAACCACTTTTGACATGAGTTTAGGGTTTATTTCCCCTATTGTCTATTAAGTTATCTTAATCAGAGTATTATAGATCACAAAGTTAAGTCTTCCCCTATTTTACATGAGGGTCTCATTCTTTTGATTATGGATTATGTTAAAAATCATATTCCTAACCTAATTGCTAAGAAAATTGACAATGTAAAACAAAAGAGTGTGGAGATGTCTTTAGGCAATAAATCTAGCAAAGAATCAAACAAAAAAATCCATAAAGGCCCTATTGATGCAAACATCACTTTTTCAATCCATGATGACATTGAAGGTATGAGAAGAGAAGATGAGAAGGAAGTGGAATCATCTTAAGATGAGGGCTATGTTGGGGAGTAGAGCAACAGAGAAGAGGTTGAGATCAATACCCATATAACTACTGAGTTTATGGGAAAGAAAGGGGATATTGAGGATACTCGGTAGACAAACAACAATATTCTGGAAGAGATATCTGAGAAGATAGATAATATGGTAGATACCTACATTGATGACCAACACAACAATAATGAAGATAAGGAGAAGAAAAACCAAGAGCTTCTGGAGATTAATAAGGATTTTGGGAAGCTTGAGGAGAATGAAAATGAAAAGGGTAAGACTGAATATAATGATGAGGATATGGATGCAGAGGAAGATAATGAAAAGGCCCATAATGACAACAATGATAATGACATTGAGGAGGATATCCAAAAAGAGAATGACTATTATGATTTCAATCCTTCTCCCCCAAAGAGTCTGAAGGGTGAAAATGAGGAGAAGAATGATCAGAACCAGAGGAGCCTAGAAGAAGATCTCAGGGAGAAAGATTAAAGTTAAAATAGCAGTTAATATTTCTTTTCTCCAAATGGCTAGAAATAAAGTAGAGTATGGGTATAACATTGATAAATGGATTCAGGATGATATGAAGGAGCTTCAAGCCAAATACAAGGACCTTGAAGATAGAAACTCTCTGTTGGAAGAGATTATGTACAAAATGTGTAATGATGCGGCCATGTACCAGCAAGGGAAATATTTATTTGATATGGTAAACAATAACAATATCACTCTAGAAGAAAATTTAAGCACTATGATTGACAACAAGATGAAAAATATAACTGAGAAGGAAAAAAACAACAATGTGATTCTCAGAAAGCTAACAACGATAATAAAAATGGGAATGAAATTTTTTGTGGATAACCTAAAAGTGCTGCATACACTGCTGGAAGGGAATTACAATGAAAGAGCAAAGGAGGAAGATGACAAACAAGAATCTCAAACTTCTATCCTGGGATCTAGTACTAGGTCAAGCACCAAAAAGAAATCTGAGGTTCAGATTAAATACATCACTAAGATGTGGGACTCAATCCAGAATATGGAGTCTTAGTTGGAATAAATCCAGATCATGGAAGACCAGATTGATGCAACTAAGAAGTAATCTATATTGTTGGGCTGTTTTGGGTGCTCAAAATTTTTTTTCTATTGTTTTGCTAGAAGTTTTTTGTTGTTTGTTTTTTGAAACATTATGAGCTAAGTTGTGTAATCTAGGGTTAATACCTTTTTTGGTCTTCTGTCCTCTTTGAAAAAATTTTGTTGTGTTGGTCTTCGTTGCTTTTCTTTTGGTTCTATGTTAAAGGGTTTCGGGGTCCCTTCAAAACCTATTGTTACCTTAATCAAAAACTAAATTAGTAGACAAATTACGATCAAAATCTAGAGTCAAAGTGGTCATGGAAGTGATCACATTCCTTCACCTGGCTTTGTGAAAAATTATTTAGTCCACAGGTATATATTTAATAATGCATTATAATTAACAAGTCAGTGGTATATTCTTATATTAATGGTTGTCTTATAAATTACCATACATGTGCACTATTTTAATGATGGAGCTACGACATCGACATCGCACACTAAAGGATATAGTGGCACCTTAATGGAGGCACCATTTATTAATTAGTGGCATTGAAAAATATTATAGGTATTCTTGATAACTACATAATACTCTTGTTGTTTAATTTTCATATATTGATAGCAGAGACTCCTCCTATTGTTCGCGATACTTTTAATCATGGTGTAGCTGTAACTATAACTAGTTCTGAAGCACTGACCGAGGTATGAAAGAGATTACTTAATTATAATTTCTATTTTATTAATGTTGCCCCACTTTTGGTCTTCATACCTTTAGAAAAAAGTGGATGTTTAGTATGTAGTAGTGATCTTAAAAGTGTTGTGAATTTTTGGAGTCTAAGTCTAGATTTCCCCTTAGGTTAGGATACCTTTATCCAGTTTTCCCAATTTCACTTCTCCTTTGCAAGCTGGGGGAATTTGTATCTAAAGTTGTGCTTAATCAGGTAGGTTTAAGATCCCAAATCCAATAAAGGTCACATTTTGGAGATCTCTAACATTTATCTTTAGTGGTTCTAAAATCTGTAGCTTGAATACTTCATTTTTCTAAAATGGCAAAAAAATAGCTTCAAGCTTCTCCACTGGCGAAAAATCACCAGCAGGGTGCATTTTCCGCAGATGACTATCTCATGATGTCTCAGCAGTCAGTATAGTTTTAAAGTGGATGATTTGGTCATAGAAAGACTTGCATTTATAATACATCTCTGCAGACCGAAAGGAATGATTAAATGAAGAGAAATCTAAGATGTAAGCTTACTGGCGAAAAAGTGGAAAATGGCTTCTCCACTACTCCAATAGGCGGGTTTCGACCTGAGGGGTACGTTTTCTGCCAAACCATTAAAATGAAGGATTTTTGAAGGGAAATCAATCTCATAAGTGACCCAAGGCATGAAGAAAGCTATTGAAATCAACAAATATCATTTTAGCATCTCAATAGGCTAAAATTCTCTTTTGGCGGATTTTCAAATAGAGAGCACTCCAAAAGCATTTCTCTGCCCAAAGGAAAAGTGGAAAAGTAATTTTCCACTACCTCAGGAAACTTACCATTACGATTACTAAAGTGAAAAGACATTTCTCAACGGCCCGTAAGAGAAAATTAATTAATCCAAATAAATTTGTTTTACTTCATAACAAAATTTTCCACTAATGCTTGGTTCTTTTCATTCATGTGGCATGAGAAGTTGGTTGTTAAACGGTAAGAATTCAAAGTTATAAAATTAGTTGAAGGTTGCAAACATGAGCTACCATTTGTTTGACAAATTGTTTGAATTAAAAGCCTCTAATATTGATTATTCTTTGCCCCTACATTCCTGAGAGATATTCTTAATTCCCAAATCAAATCATTCAAAGCATGGCTTCCAGATTTATGGGATTCAACAGAATGAACGACATCACCTCCGACTGGTATAAGATCTTAGATACATCTCTAGAGTTCTTTGATATGTAGAACTTTCAAAACAGGATAATGGCAGACCAAATGCATCCCATCACTAAGAAACTGAAGGAGAGCAGATTAGTTGAAGCTGCTAGTTTTCCCATAGCTATTCAAGCCCTCGAATTGATCTGGAAATTTATACTTGATAAAACCCAGATACCAAGAAAATCCTCTTGCCCAATGACATGGTGTTTCTCTCTATCAATAGAGAATTAGTTTAGAACTTGCTTCACATCCCAGAGAAAGTTGAGTATTTAGAAATGACATACAGTTGGGTGGTGACTGAATATATAGCAAAGAAGTCAATTTGGAAGAAGGATATAATGGAGGCATGGTTTCAAGAGACTAGAAGAGAAAAAGGGAAGCTGCCCAAAACACTACATGGCACTAACCTAAAGCTGGAAATCATAGACATCCTGGTGCTACTCCATAGGATCAGAGGTGAGAGTGAGTCACTTAATTTCATAGATCATCATTTCTTCTTGGTATAGGTGATTTGTTCTCAGCACCATTTTATTGATTGGGCATTTATGGTAAGTGAAAATCTAGCCAATGCCCTAGATAGAGCTAAACTTCAACATGAGTTCTATATGTCTTCAGTTTTAATGTATATATTGGCCATGATCCAAATTTGGCCAGGACTCCCTAGATTAGAGGAATTTCCTGATGATGTTAATAGCTATGAATTTTTCCCCTCTTTGCAATTGCACAATAGTTATGTTGAGTATCTCTGAGTTAATGATGCATTTACGATGAGACTATGTAGGGAGCTACAAGGTTTCCCAGAAAGGAGATTATCTCCTAAGGCCATGGCTTTTATAAGCCAATTTGGATGTTATTTCATTCAATTTGGGGATTTCTCATACATTCATCTTGTAGGATTCAATGACTTCACTTTGAAGCTGCCCAGATATCCTACTGATATGGTCATGCTCGTGGAGGTGATGAGACAAGTGCTTCAAGTGAATTTGATCTGCACTAATTCTAGGAAGAAATGCTATGACTTCCCCATGACTATCATAGCTTATAGTTGTGCATCCCTGTCTGAGGTGAAGAATGTTCTAAAGACATTCTCAAAGAGGTTTTCATTAGAAACCTATGATATTCTGAGGCCATGGTATGATCCTGTTAATTATTCTCATGACTACCTGCAAATGAGTCAAGTTATCCATCATGTAGATGATATCAAAGACTACTGGGATAATTGTAGAGATGATTTGGAGAGTAGAAAGAGATTCTACGCCAGGTTAACTATTGAACAAATCAAAAATTTCATAGTTAACATAGCAGTGGAGGGGTTATAAGATGATGGAAATCACATGTATGAAAATACATATCTAGAGAAGATAATTATCACTCCTATCAGTTCTAAGCCCATGCTAGATCAAGCCATTGGTGACGTGCAGACTTTAATGAGTGGCATTTACAAAAGGATAGATCAATGGGTTGAATGGACTACAAGAAGAAGGAAGAGGTAAAAAAGGAAGCCTCTTACTCAAAGGACCCTGGCAAAAGATACTTCAAACATTGCAACAACATCTTCATTGATACTCCCAACTATGACCAAAGTTTCATCTCAGCTAGCCAGTGGAGGTGATGAACCTCCTGAAAAAGAAGTTCAACCAAAGAAGACTTGTGGAGAAGGCCCACTTCTAGATATTGGGTTGACAAAGGAACCCACCAAAGGTGCAGGACCTGAGCAATCAGCTAAAGTAGTAATTGTAGATGCACTGGCCGACACTTCAACCCAAGATACCTTAAGGTGAGAGTCCCCTATTGTAGTAGATGTGGGTGAAGATACCTCCAATGCCTCAACTACAAAATCAGACAAGAAGGTTGAGAGGCAATAAGAAGCTATTCAAGTCATCAAATTGGTGTCCTCTTCCCCTACCTATGTAAATCCATTTGCTTCAAGACCAAAGTTTACTCCTCTAGTTATTAGGAAACTGTTTATAGAGGAGTTGGTCTTTGCCACCAAGGTCACTAGCACCGAGTCATGGATAGAGAACACTATGGAGTGCAAAAGAAAGAGGGTAGAAAAGGGAGCTCCCAGCAAAGATACATTAGCTTGATCCTTGCAACCTGACACTGCTTCAGAAAAAGCTAAGAAAGAGAAAATGCTAAACACATTGAGCTGGGATCCTAAGACTGGGCATTTCACTATGGAAGCGGCCAAGCCTACCAAAGAAGGTAGATTTGAGGATATGACTACCTTAGATTTTTAGTTGTAGACATTTGAAATGGGTTTATCTTGACATGATACCAAGGTGGATTGATGGAAGTCCACTAATGTAGTGATTGAAGAAGAGATAGAAGAACTTAAAATGGCTAAGGTACAGCTTAAGGTTGAAGTTAGTGAACTGACTAATTTCATCCAGCAATTGGTCACCTCATTTTCTAGTATTCCCAGTACTCAGACCACATTCATTCCTAATGCCATGAAGACTCAAGCCATAATATCCAAATTGCAAGAGGATAGGCAATTTGCGTAGATTAGAAAGGGATGGGTCGAGAGACTCAAATCTGAAGGATTGGTAGTTGTTGAGCAATTGGGTAGTGCTCTCTTAAGACTAGAAACATAAAGGAGCAATATTGAGAAGAATTTACAAACTCTCCAATCTGAGAGAGAGAGAAGTGTCAAGAATGCATAGTGACTCTCCATGTGGCAGTAAAGATCAAGACCAAGGAGGTATTGAAAGCCAAGATTCTACAAAAAGGAGATGAACCTCTAATCGAGTGGCTTCAAAGTTTAGAGTTTAAAATTGAGATGATCATTCAGGCTGAGACAGGGTTGCAAAAAGTAGATGTTAAGATCAAGGAGGAATAGAGTAAAGACTTTAAGATTCTTCAAGGTCTGAACACAGAATCATAGATGAGTGGACAAGGCAAAGAAATGATAGGATTGGCTAATATGCAGAAATCATTTTATGATTATGTGCGTAAGCTATCAGAGCAATCTTCCGCCCATTTGGACAAGGTGCCAGAACTCCAGCAGCTAATTTGATGTATCTATAAATCCATGGAATAATTGAAAGATCAGATAGATGCAATTAAGATCCTGGCCAAGGATCATTCCAGGTGGCTCATCTGATATACCAATATCCATGTCAACAGGCATGAAGAGCTCATCCGAGTTATTATAGCTATGACCACCTATAGGGATAAATTAGGAAAAAGGGAATGAAGTTGAAACTTAAATAGATTCCCCCTTTGTACAAAATTTTGATGATATTGTAACAGATAAAGCTTTGTTTGTCATTACTGCTTAAAAGAAGTTGAACCATTTTGGTTACTCTTTTTGTAATGGTCAAGACTCAAACTCTATATGTACTATACTAAAAGTTAATACAAAGGTCGGCTAAATTTTGGTGTGAAAGATAGCATTTTGTGGAGTCAATTGTGTGTGTTTGAATACCATTTCTTTAACTATTCCATTGCATTGCATTTATCTTTCTATTGAATTAAAATGTTTCTTTGAAGTTAGATTTGCAATCTCTATTCAAACCAGAGTTCTGTATTATGATTTGATACAGTTAATTAGGGGGAAAATTTGTTGTTATCCTAAGTTTGGGAAACATTTATGTGATATAGATCAATTCTTTGTCGTTTCATCTTTAATCTTTAGTCTTGCATCTGCATTTTCAGTAGTCATTTATGCATTACTAGTTTTGGGTATTAATCTAATTGATGAAATCTCAGAATTGGCTAGATTTAGAGTTGAATTTATCCTTCCTGAGATATTTTGTATCTAGGTTTAGTTTGGTTTACCTCTTCTATTCTCGGGTTAAGAACATACCCCTGTTAGATTAGGAAAGATTAAAATTCACTAAAAATCATTCATATAAGGGAGTTGTACCTTTAAATTTAGAGGGAAATCAGTTTGTAATTACAATTTTCCAACTGTTGTATTCTATTGCTTCTTCAACATTTTGGTATTTTAGAGTTGTAACAAAGAACAATCTATTTACTAACAATTTTTTGGTGATTTTGTTGGGGAGTCGAACAGTCATTATACCAAAAACATATCATGAAGAAAGATGGTGATTCCCCATGTAAATGTGATTCCTGTGCTCCAATCGGATCTTGGATTCCAAGATGATCAAGAGGATCTCATCTCCTCATTAAACACTTTTTTCTAGAGATATAGAAGAGACACAGAGCATTATAGAAACACTAGTCAAGTTCTTGAACAAGAAGAAGCTAGAGAAAAATAGCTTGAAAGGACCATCAGAAGGAGAGACATAAGAAGGGCATAACGTCAAGCCGAGCATGAAGCCTAGAGCCCAAGAGGTTTCTCAGGAGTGCAAAGAAGGAAGGTGACATAGACCTAGTTTTTGAGAGACCTGCAAACCTTTATTTTTCTCTACTTGAAGTACCCAGTTGGAAGAATAGAAATATTAAGAGAAAAAGTAGGCCTCCTTCACCTCCTAAAAAATCATCTCTTTTTCCTACTACTTGTCAAGTATTAATGTTGCATAGAGTAGTTTCCTCTCTTGTTGTTAATCTAGCACCCTATCTACCTCCGGTAGTTATGGCACTTCCTTGGGCCACTGTTGTTGGGCCATTACAATTAGTAGCATACAATCCTCTTCCTTTAGGTTCTAGAAAGAACTTTCCTAAATTTTTTGGAGATGGGAGAGTATCTACAGATGAGCACATTGCTGCCTTCTTTTCTTCAGTTAATATCCTAGCAGTACGAGAAGAGGATGTGGTCATTATATTATTTGTTGAGACCCTTGTTGAGGGTGTTGCGGATTGGTTTCACCACTTACCTAATTCTTCTATCATAGATTGGGCCTCCATGAGAGATGCCTTTGAAAGAATTTTCAAAACTGCTAAAGACGAGCATACCCTATTGATGTAATTAACTTCTATCAAGAAAGAACCTTTTATTAGTATGAGGGATTTTATAGCTAAATTCAATGAGCTTGTAAATTGTATCCCAGCAGCTGACAGGCCTACGGTGGGAAATTTGAAAACATTCTTCATAAGTTTTATGCCACTAGAAATCAATTATGATCTAAGAAGAGTGAACCCTATAGATTTGGATGCCACACAAAGAACTGGTGTAGAACTTGAAGACCATATGATCTCATCCAGTAAATGGAAAAGAGAGATACAATCTAGAGCTAGTAGTAGTAATACTACATCATCAGATGAGATGATTCAAAAAATGTTTAATGAATTCATTTCCTTCAAGAGGAAAGTTCCTAGATTTAATAACCCCTGCCAATGAAACTTTCAGGAGTAGTCTGGGAGAAACAACAAGGGGAGGAATGTTGATGGAAAGGCCTTACAGTTGACTACTCCACCATAGAGGCTAGCTATAGAAGCTCCTCCTAAAAAGGAAACATGTGTGCCTTCCACCTAACTAAAAATAATGATGGAGAGATCTACCCTGATGTAGCTCATGCTTGGAAAATACATCAAACTGATGAGTGGAATGCTGGAGTGTCTGGAGATGAACCAGATTCATACTCGCATGGTGACTCTGAAAACTCATATTTGGAGTCAGAAAGATAAAATCCTTTCTTCGACACCTCCACTTAAAAATAATGAGGAATCTACTTCCTATTCTAAGGAGGCCAATCAAGGATTGATAATTCTATATCCAGGTAACAAGAAAATCTCTTTTGACATTATTCAATTTGGTAGAGATTCCAGAATTCAGATTTCTCCTATAGACTATCTTAAGTCTAATTCCATAGAACTACAAAAGCTAGTAGATTACTATAAGGAAGGGAATCTGAAGTTAAACCAAAATGTCATGAATACCATAGAAAGTGAGTATATATTTGTAGAAACAAATAAGCAAGGGGAAGCTTCTATTTTGGCTACTTTCCCAGCCAAAGCCTGACCCGTTCTATGTGTCAATATATATCAATAGTTGCAAGTTAAGAAATTGCATAATAGACTCTGGAGCCTCAGATAATGTAATGCCATCAACTATAGCTAAAGCTTTAGGACTTACTCTCACTAAAGCCCATGGTAGATGTTACTCTATGGATTCTAAGCAAGTAACCTTGGTTGGCCAGATTAAAGATGCTCAAGTGGCCTTGGCTGCACACGCTGAGAAAAAAATGTTATTAGAAATCTTTTTCGCTGATATACATGCTAGTTATGGTTTACTGTTAAGCATGAGTTTTTTTAGAGACCTTGGAGGGGAGATAAAGCTATATTTGTCCCAAGCTTTAATCCCTATGGGAAACAAAAAGATAAAATTGGTATCATAGGAGAAAGCTAAGTTCACAGTGTTGAAATATGATGACCCTAAAGCCCAAATATTGTATCAAGAGTTGGAATTTGGTAACTATATGTTGTTCAATATTGATCATGATGAGGAAATGGATCCTACAGAAGAGGAAAAGAAGTTTTCCGCTGAATAAATGCAGCCATAGAGCTGGACTCTTGAATTTGATGGCAGTTGTGCATCGTCAGGATCTGGTGCAAGTGTGGTCTTTTTATCACCAGACAGAGTATCTAAGCCCATGGCTTATAAATTGGAGTTTGGGAACACCAATAATACTGCCAAGTATGAAGCCCTCCTATTAGGTATTATTTCTACAAAGGAAAAGGGCATGAAGATCTTGAGAGCTTGTGGTGATGCTGAGCTAATCGTGCGTCAAGTCAAGAATCAATACTCTATAAAAAGTCATAGATTAAAAAACTATAGAAATAAAGTATGGGATGAAATAGAGGAACTAGATGCATTCTTTATTGAATTTGTGCCAAGAGAATTGAACTCCAAGGAAGAATCCTTGGTAGTGTCAGCTTCACTACTCCTCCCTCACCTGGAATTCAAAGATAAGAAGTACCAAGTGGAGATTATATATTGACCATCCATGCCCAATAATGTAGAAGATTGGCAAGTGTTCAAAGATGACCACAATCTCCTTCTCTTTCTAGAAAGCAGTGGTGACTTCCATAAATATGTTCCTAACAAAACTAAAGAAGACCGCCAGGACAAGAAAAAGAAGGATAAGCCAGATGTCATCTAGTTGCAAGGTAATATCTGTAAGACTAGAAAAAGGCATATTTAGCATATCTAGGGGACCACAAACCCTAAATAACATGCTAACCTATCTAATCTATCATGAAAGCCATTTAAAACAAGGATTCATAAACATAAAGAATAAAAATCTAAGAACCCCCTTTAAATGAAGCTCACATGTCCTTCTTTCTTCTCCATAATTATATTAATATTTTCTCTTTGACAATAACAAGATTGCACAAAGACTCTTGAAAGCATAAATTCATGATGAGAATACAAGAAGATAGTGATCTAACCTTGAATGAGATAAATGTCCTCAATTTATAGAAAATGAGACACATTTAGGTGAGATTGCATAAAATCAATGCACCAACCAAGATTTTGGTTGGTAGGATGTTTGGAAGCATGAAATGGGGGAGAGATATTGAGAAGATATTGCAAATATTTGAGAATATTTGTGAAGCACCTTAATAGGGATGAGAATCCCTATTTAAGGGATATGATATATAGGTGAGATTATGAATCATCAATCAAATCAATAATCCCATATTCTCAAATATTCCTCAAAATCAAATTAGATTTATGAAACTATAAGAAATCTCATAAATTTGAAATAAGCTAATTAATTAATAAAATTAATTAATTAATGGAGACTTAGGAAAATGGGGAATAAATAAAGTTTGTTTATTTATTCAATTAGGACTTAGGATAAATTATGGGTTTTTCATCCAAAGGGGGAAATTAATGGGAAATAGGTCAAATTTAAGGTGTTGATGTTGAATTGAAAGGGGTTTTGTAATGTTGATAATGATTAGGGTTAATTCTGAGGGTTCTAGAATAGTTTAGGAAATCATGAGGCATCAATGATCTTTTACAATGCACCTGGATAATGATGATTAGAAATGATTGAAAAGCACCAAT
Organism: Thuja plicata; assembly: GCA_018584345.1. Classification (NCBI taxonomy): domain Eukaryota; kingdom Viridiplantae; phylum Streptophyta; class Pinopsida; order Cupressales; family Cupressaceae; genus Thuja; species Thuja plicata. Next base: position 13,510,877 of record MU225240.1, read on the forward strand.
GAACTTTGATGGCATCATAAGATTTAAATGGGGAAACATCGATGATCTTTGACAATGTTCTCGAAATAATAATCAAAAATAGTATTGACAATAATGAACAACACTATTGAATTGAAATTGATAGATTGATAGCGATAACACTGATGATCTTTGACAATGTTATCAAATGGTTGATTGAAAGGATATGAAGCATCAATGATCTTGGACAATGCTCCCAAAATGATGATAAGATTGATTGAATTGGAATTAGGGTTTGATTGATTGGTTTGAAATTGGGTTGATTAGGCATCGATGATCTTGGACAATGCCCCAAAATGGTCAGAATGAGTCTAGACAATTCTGCAAATGATTAGGAATAGAATAGGATAGGTTTGAAATGATTTAGGAAGGTTTGGAATGGTTTAGGATTGAATAGGATTGGTTTAGGAAGGTTTGTGATGGTTTAGGATTGAATAGGATTGGTTTAGGAAGGTTTGGGATGATGTAGGATTGAATAGGATTGGTTTAGGAAGGTTTTGAAATGATTTGGGAAATGATCGATTTGATAGAGAAAGTAGAATTGTTAGTAAATAATTGAATAATTTTGCAATATTCAATCATTGATGAAAGACACAATGTTGCTATACAATAAAGATCATATGTGTGACATAGAGGAATAATTAGTTTACAAAACAACATTTTGATTGTAATGTGAACAATGTTAAAACATGTAGACTAGTAGGCTCGAACCATTTTTAGGTGTCTACATTTTACCCCTCTTTGATACAATGCAATTATGAGCGTTGTGTCAAAGAATCCTGAAGAAAAAAAGTATTAAAACATAACCAGTGATAATGGGATACATAGGTTCTCCCTGGAGAAATTATCTAAAAAATGCAAGTCATAGGTCAATTTTTCAACAATGTTGAGACAGATCCACAACAATGATCAGATAAAAAATCAGAGGTCAAACACAAAAGATATGAGGTTCAGAGTGTCAAAAGCATTGCGGCCACTACAAAGTGCAAGGGTTGCACATCCATCTAGGCAACCAAGAGGCTATAAAAGGGCTTGGAAGGGGTTTGGGAGCTCATTTTTGCCCTCTCATTTTGAAGAATTGATCTCTAGAGAAAGGAAGATAGATCGAGTGCTAGCAGAGATTCAGTGTGGGGAATGGGTTCATAGCTTTTGAAGGCCAGCCAAAACAGGACCAAAGGTGAGTACATTTGGTCCTCTTAGTGTTTTGAAAGTTTACACACTTTTCTTGGTCATTTTGGGGGTCAAACAGGGTCAAACAGGGCCCATAGGGTGTCGACACATGCCACCTGCGCAGGTCATGTGCCCACCTGCATAGGAAACATGCCCACCTACATAGGCAGAGTAGGTGGGATGACCATCTATGTAGGTAGCATAGGTGGGAGGCCTTTCTACACAAGTGGTAAGAGAACCTATGTAGTTGGTCAAATAGGCCTCAAAACAGGGTCAGGGGGTTCTGAAACCTCCCTAAACTTCCCTAAACTGGTCAAAACCCTAGGACAAGGTCATAATTAGGTTAAAATGGGTCAAAATAGGTCCTAAGTTAGTCAAAAATAAATAGAAAGTACAAAAAGTTGACAAAATTTGCATGGTGATTGCAGGAGGAGCTGCCAGTTCCACAGACTCAAGAGAGTAGACCAGCATGTCTGGACATACGCCATAGGTTGAGTAGCCATGAGAGAGAGATCCTAGGCTTGCTAGCATTATATTACATTACATACATGTTGAGATTAGGGAAAACTAGGGATTGAACATAGCATTAGTCGAGTGATGGCACTCGGAGACCAGTTCCTTCCACCTGCCGACAAGGGAGGAAACAATGACATTGGAGGATGTATAGCACATCCTCAAGATTCTGATTCATGGTGAGTTGGTCAAGTATGAACCCACAACAGGGAAGGCAGAATTGCACCAACTATTTGAGAGTGATGATGATGATCTGGACATCCGGGATTATGAGATACGATGGGAGACCTTGGCTAGGCAGCACAATAGTCTGATTGCAGTTATCTGTAGAGTCATTGCATGTCTCTTGGTACCAGATAAATGAGGGAATGAATTCCCTATTGGCTGGGGGAGTGTACTCAAGCAGATGATTTTGCATGGCATAGTGTTCACATGGGGGCCATGCATGTTGGCTATGACATATTACCAGCTCCATCAGTTGGTGTATCACGAAGGATTATCTATCAGTACTGGGATCACATTGCTATAGGTGTAGGCCTATGAGCACATAGCGGTATTCTAGCCTATAGCTTAGAGAGTGGTTCTACCAAATTTTACATATGTATATTGCTACCGAGGGGTGCTAGCACAGGGCCCATTAGGATACACATTGCACTTTTGACACAAGATAGATATGCTAAGAGATTTCACTTAGTGTCCCTACAAAGATTGCCCCAGATGGGATGATGATGCAGATCACCTTCCCTACTATAGACAGGAGAGGTACCTCATCACGAGGTTTTTGATGGGTCATATAGTGATGAGATGTAGCTCCTAGAATGAGTTAGGCAATAGTTTGGAGAGGTACAGGGAGTGCAGACAGGTACAACATTGTTTGCTAGATCGAGGGCTAAGTCTAGGATATGGGGTGCAGCACTCAGATCTTAGGTGGCCTATGCACAGTTCATAGAGTTTTAGTCTATTCCATGGGGAGAAGATGCAAATGTGGCATACACAAGGACCACTGATGAGTATGATAGATGTTTTTCTATGCACAGGTTGATTCCTCTGACAAATCCTGTTGTAGCGATACTGAGAGTGAGGTTTCCCAGAGATGAGAGAATTGAGGAGGAGGATGATGAGGAGGATGATGAGGGTGAGGAGGATGAGGAGGAGGAGGATTCAGATGATGAGGATGATGATGAGGATGAGGTTTTAGATGAGGAGGATGATGATGATGATGACAGGGATCTCAGTGATATGCCAGTGCAAATGGATGAGGATGGGGATGAGCCACCAAAGGGACCTGATGACAGATTGGAGGAGAAATGATAGCACATTTCAAAGCTTATGAGCCACATAGACATATTGACTCTAGAGAGTATATAGATAGGGCTATGTGGGATATAGATCATGCATCATGGATGGTGGAGAGATCAGTGCTCACAACACAGATGGACAGGTTGATAGAAGAGAGGGACACATTACTCACCTCTTGAGATATAGATAGGTCCAAGGCACAGAAGGCTGAGGAGGAGTGACACCAATTTATCAATTCCATCAGAGATGTAGGTGTGTGTGATATAGTAGGGATGTTATCAGATGTCTGAGTAGAGTCACAATTTTGGAAGGAAATGTACAAGAGAGATGTGTTACAGGATCAGTGGGCACTGAGTTATAGAGCGTCATCTAGTAGATTACATTCCCGTAGGAAACAAAGCAGTGGGGGGGTGTTGGAACTGAGGGGGCCACCTAGATCAGGGAAGACAGGGCATCACATAGGGGGAGCCTCATCTTCCTGACAGGATAGGGATTAGGAGGACCAATATAGAAGGGGTTGATAGAGAGTCTCTCAAGCAGAGGGACAATTTTGATAGACATATGATATGTTATGAGCCTGCGGGCCTTAGTGTATACAAACACCTTGATTTTTTTTTACTCTGATACTTTTTTTGAGACATTGATAAATGATATGCAGCTATTTTATGATGCACAAGATGGATGTTTATGTGTATGCTTTGCTTTCCTATTTATATGATGATGCTTATGTATTGAAATGTATTTCCTTTGTTATGCAATAATATTTGTTATGAATGCAATAATTGTTTTTTGTCATTTTGCCATTTGAATTTGTATGAATGCAAAATGCAAATGTATGTTTGAAATTTTTGCCATGTAGAAATGAATGAATACAAAAATGCACATGTTTTTGTTGTTTTTCAAGTTTATGAATGCATGAATGTAGGATGCACTTGTTTTTGATGTACCAGAGTACTAGACCAAGGTGACTATGAGGACTGACTGAAGAATTGTTAGCAGAAAGAAGAATTAGACAAAGAAATGTTAGTAGAAAGATGTTGGCTTTCAAAAGTGCAATTTTGTTATAAGAGCTTATTATGATATTGCAAAAGTAGATGTGACGCATCGTGGCACAAAATCCAAAGTGCAAAAGTCATCCTTTTTGTGTGAACAAACACAATGCAGACAGAGGATGATCTTCTCTATCCTAAAAGCATGTAGCAGACATGCCCCAAAATTTCATGAGATCATCAAACAGGAAGAAAAAAAAGATAAAGAGAAAATGAAATGGTCATGAACCATCCTGGCTACTCTCATAAGTTCAGATAATATCATCAAGTAGCATAGGAACATGGTCAAAAAAGAAAAAAAATTACTCACGAAACAATGTGAACCAATAGCCATTATGATCTTTTGTTACTTGCATTAAATGTTCAGTGATTGGTAGCTTAGAGTTGCAAATTGATTTGAGAACTGATTAATAGTCTTGGACATATTAATAGATAGAAAAGATCAAAAGATTTGAATAGTCCAATTAGATTGAATGCTAGGTCACAATGATTTAGATTGCATATGATTTTGTTAAGCATATATTGATGATCCTACCACTGAAGTCGGCAAACATGATGTTCGATTTGCAAAAAGGAAGACAAGTATGTACAAATTTATTACAGATTTTTGGAAGAGATTTTGAAATTTTTAGGATTTTTGGAATATTTTAATTTTTTTTGGTCTTTTTTCAGGATCGTATTTGAATTTTTTAGCAATTTTTTCAGGACATTATTTGATTTTTTTGGAATTTTTGCATATTTGGATTTTTAGGATTTTTTCAGGTCATTATGATATTTATAATGTGTTATCTCCAAAATTAGATAGTCAAGGAATCTCATGGGAAACCATGTTCAAGGTCTTGCCCCTGGTTCAAATTCAAACTCAAAGATGCTCAGTGCCAGTAATCTATCCTCAGACAACAAAGAGGCTATATACAGAGGCCAAAAGGATAGATAGACTGGGTAGACTAAGGGGAAGACAAAGAAGATCAACCAGTTATAGGACATAAAGGGGCACTAGGGTCGATACAAACTGAAATATGTGATCAAGAAAGGACATCAAGGTAACAGGTGGAACCATGATAGACAATAGAGCAACGACTTGCTACGTGTGGTGCCTGTTTGCCAGGTTTTCACCACGGTACTTGCCCAAAGTGCCTATTTGCCAGGTTTTCACTATTGGATAGGATTTTTCTCTTGATTTATATTTTTGCATTCCAAGATGCCTATTTGCTAGGTTTTCATCAAGACAACCAGTTTTTCCTTTTTGATTTTTTTTCTTTTTTCTCTTTTTTGATTTTTTTTTGATATTTTCTTAGAATTTTTTTAAATTTTTTTGTACTTTTTTTAGAAATTATGCATAATACTTATGGAGGTGCATGTTGTTTAATGCCTCTGGAAATGGTTCTCCCTCTGCTATTTCAAGATGATACACTCCAAACCCATATGATGTTGTGACTATATATGGGCCATCCCAATTTGGTTCAAATTTTCCAGCCTTCTCTCTATGTGGCTGGGTCTTATAATTCATCTTCAGAACTAAGTCTCTGATCTCAAAATGGAGAGCTTAGAAATTCTTATTGTAACTCCATTTGAGATGGTTCTGGTAGGCTTTCAAGTGTACCAAGGAGGTTTGTTTCTGCTCATCAAGCATCTCAAGCTCATGTAATCTAGAAACTCTATACTGTTCATCATCAACAATGCCTTGTAAGGATACTCTCAATGAAGTAATTCTAACCTCGAGGGGTAATATGGCCTCAGTGCCATAGACAAGAGAGTACGGAGTACCACTAGTGGGGGTGCGAATGCTGGTCTTGTAGGCCCACAAAGCTAGGTTGAGTTGTAAGTGCCAATCATGGCCAACATCATTGACAGTCTTTTGTAGGATCTTAATGATGGTTTTGTTAGATGCCTCTACTTGGCCATTGCCTTACGGGTAGTAGATGCTAGAAAACCCTTGACGAATTTTGTATTTCTCACAAAGATGGGTAACATCCTTGTTCTGGAATGGGCTACCATGGTCAATAATGATGGCTAGAGGAACTCCATAACAGAAAATGATATAGTTTAGGATGAATCTAGAAACTTGTTTTCCTATAATGTATGTCATTGGGATAGCTTCCACCCATTTGGTAAAGTACTCAGTGGCTGTGATGATGTACTTATGGCCATTAGAGGATAGGGGTGTGATCTTCCCTAAAACGTCAAATTCCCATTGTGAAAAGAGCCATAGAAAGACCACTGGCTGTAGATCCTGTGCCGAAGCATGAATCAAATTACTGTGAATCTGGCACTTGTAACATTTCTTAGCAAATTTATGAGCATCTTGCTCCATGGTAGGCCAGTAGTATCCTGCTCAAACCAACTTCTTGGAAAGACTCAAACCATTGAAATGTCCACCAAAAATACCATTGTAGACCTCATGTAAGGCAGTGTCAGCCTCTCACAAATCGAGGCATGTGAGGAGGGTTTGGTCATAGGCTCTCCTATAAAGGGTATCACCAAAAATGACATAATGGGAGGCTTGAAAGATAAGATCTTGGTGCTTATTCTAGGATAAGGCAGGGATAATAGCTGGGCATGTAGGTAATTGTAGACATCTTGATACTGGGGGGAATCAGGACCAACAATGTCACACATGAGCTCAGATTGTGGAATGTTGAATGCTGGAAGAAATAGCTGATTAATGAGAAATTCACATCTCTCTTCATTATTCAACATGTCGATCATAGATGCAATAGTTACCATAGCATCTGCTTGCTTTTTATGTACCCATGGAAGCTGGCGGAAACTAATTGTGACAAATTGCTCCTTGAGAAAGTCAGCCAACTGTTTGTAGGGTACTAGCTTTTCATCCTTAGTTTCATAGTCATTAGTGACTTATTGGATGACCAATTAAGAATCACTATACACCTTAAGGTGCTGGATTTTCCATTGAATAGAAAGTTTAATTCCAGTGACCAGTGCTTCATATTCGGCAATATTGTTGGTACATGCAAAAGCGATTTGTAAGATTTTGGAATGACACCACCTTGCGGGGTGACAAACATGATGCCTACCCCCGATCCAATCCTAGTATGTGAGCCATTAAAGTAGAGTTTCCACTCATTAGATTCAGTGAAGGTGAAAATGGACTCATCTGGGAATTCTGAAAGTAATGGGTGATCATCAGGAACTGGTGCCTCTGTGAGCTGATCTGCTATCACTTGGCCTTTTATTGCTTTTTTGTCCACATATTCTATGTCAAACACACTCAGTAGCATGACCCATTCAGCTAGGTGACCCATGAGAGATGATTTTCCTAAGATATACTTCAATGGATCAATCTGTGACACAAGCATGGTTTTCTGGTGTAGCATGTAATGCCTTAACTTCTTTGTGCCAAAAATCATAACAAGACAGACTCGTTCAATGAGTGAGTATTTTAGTTCATATCCAACCAAAGTTCTACTAATTTAATAAATAGTTCTTTCTCATCCTTGTTCATTGTGTTTTGCAAGAAGAGAACCCAATGTAGTTTCTATGGCAGAAATGTACAAGAGAAATGACTTCCCTGGGATGGGAGGCATCAATATTCGTGGATGCAATAGATAATATTTCAGTTGTTGGAATGTGTGCTCACATTTTTCATTCCAATGGAAAGTCACACCGTTATGTGGTAGAGTTTTAAATGACTGACATTTATCTGCTGGTTGTGATATAAATCGGCGGATAGACTATAATTTTCCTTGTAGACTTCTCAGCTTCCTTAGCATGTTTGGTGGTGGCATCTCTAAAATGGCTTGCACCTTTGCAAGATCTACCTCAATAACTCATTGAGAGATGATATAGCCTAGGATTTTGCTAGAATCAACTCCAAAAACACACTTTTGGGGTTCAAGTGGAGCTTATACCCTGCCATTCTGTCAAAGATTATGGCTAGAATACTCAAATGATCTTTCCTATTTGTAGATTTATAGAGGAGGTTGTCAACATAGTCTTCCATTAAGATGTGCATAAAGTCATGGAAGATTGTGTTCATTTCCCATTCATAAGTTTCTCCAGTGTTCTTTAGGCTGAAGGGCATGAAATTCTAGAAATAGGTTCCCTAAGGACAAGTGAAAGTTGTCTTAGCTTGGTCCTCGGGAGCAATCCAAATTTGGTTGTAACCAAAGAATTCGTCCATTAGTGACATCATCTCGTAGCCTATAGTCATGTCGACAATCATTTCGATGTTGGGCAGAGGAAAATCATCTTTAGGGAATGCCTTATTTAAATCATGGAAATTAGTGCATATATGTATGCCCCCATCATGCTTGCTAATAGGAACCAAATTGGAGATCTAGTCTGTGTAATCAATAGGTTTGATAAATTCTGCATCCAATAAATTTTTGAATTCTTCTTTTACCAGTAGAGCTATTTGGGGATGCATTTTTCTTAGCTTCTATTTTACTGGCTTCACACCTGGCTTTAGAGGGAGGTGGTGAAGAACTAACTCAGGATCCAGGCTAGGCATGTTAGCATATGACCAGACAAAATTGATCTGGCACTCAAGGAAGAATATAAACTTATCCTTCTCTTCTGGCGAGAGTGATGCTGCAAAATGTATGATCTTGGGGTTGTTTGGTGTTCCCAAGTTAATCTCCTTGATCATTTCAATGAGTAATGCTGACTTCTCCTTTGGAGGGGTTATGTCCATTCTTCCATCTTCGAGCACCTCAGAGATGTTTTCACCCTTAGATATGTCCTTTTTTTTTACTTTTTCATGGTCAACTGGCACCTTTCAGTTTTGACCAGAGGACCTATTCTTTTTATTTTTTTCTTTTTTGATTTTATCATTTTCAATTTTGTGACTAGAAGACGGAGTTGACTCCTCAAGATATGCAGTAGCAATAAGGTCAATAGATAATCCTCTTTTTTTTTTGCCAGATGGTATGCCCTCTTAGAGCTCAAAGAATTTCTCTATCACTTCGTCATTCTCGAAGCAATCCAAGCTCGGTGGTCCTTGCTCATCCAAATCAATAAGCAAAAGGTAGACTAGGGGGATGTCATCGTTAGTAGTTTAGATGTTTTTAGGGCCTGAGGTAATGGAAAATATGTAGATATCAATGTCTTTAGAGTCATATATTTCATGCAATGAAGGTTCAGGACTGGGATCCCTGAAAATTCCAGACCAGGGATCATGATTGGTTTTGGGAGGAGTGGGAACTGTGTTAACATGTTTGTCTACCATAGGAAGGTCTGCAGGATCAGGGAAGAAATGGTCAAGCTCATAAGGACTAGAAGTGTAGGTGTTCCATTCCCATTCATTTGAATTAGTAGTGTATTCAAAAGGGGGATCATTAGATGCCTTTTCATCATTTAAAACCTCTATGTTGTCACATGAGGCCATTTTGGCATTCAAAGAGCCAATTCATAATGGTTTGAATCCAATTCCCAGATGAAGGGGATGGCCTTTTGTAGCGATTGGTTCAAAAATTCCTTATTTGTGTACTCCAAGGCCACTGTGGCCATCATATCCTTTTTTCTGAATGAGTGTGAACCTGGGCCCATATCTTTCAACAAGAATCTCAGTGGGCTCCTGTTCTTGTTTCTGTTGATCTTGGAAAATCCAGCTAGATGCATTGTCATAAACATGCTCTTCATGCAAACCTCCCCATAGAGTGAATTTAGGTGAGGGCATAACCTTCATGGTAGTTTTGGGTGGTTGTGCTTGCAATAATTTTGGTTTTCCATAAGAATTCAGGGAGAGAGGAAGCTTCCCAATATGAAAATCTTGTGCCATGGTATACTCTCCACACCCTTTATCTTCAATCTTCAACTTTCCTTTGATCATTTTTTCAAGGGTGGCTACGTCATATTTGGAGGATTTTGAGGAAGTGGCTTTGCTGTTGGTAGGTACCTATTGTGCAGGCCCTTCTCTCAGATTGGTACAAAATTGGAAAGGGTTAGGATCACCCAAGATGGTGATTTCCACTCCCTCATGAAAAAATTTCAAACATTGATGGTATCTTGAGGGAACTACCTTCATGGCATGGATCCATGGGCATCCTAAGATCATGTTATAGGGAAAGTCAAGATCTAGGACTTGTAGCAATGTGTTTTCAGTAACCAGACTGGTTCTGATGGGAAGGATGATGACTCCCTTAGAGGGACGTTCAGTGTCATCATAGACCTTTATTGTGATTCTCCTAGAAGGATCAATGTCACTCTCATTGTAACCAAGATCAAGAATAACCTTCAAAGTGCATATGTTAATTCCCGCTCCACTGTCTATCATGACTCATCAGACTTTGGCATTATGGACAAAAACTTCTAGATGGAGAGGGTCATTGTGGCCAAGCCGGTCATGCAGAACATCATCTTTGGGAAATGTTACATGCTAGGATGCAGAGAAGTGCCCCATCATGGCCTAAAACTGGTTAGTGTTAATGTTAGTTGGAGCAGTGGACTCTTTCAAAGCTTTGTCAAGGAATTCCTTGTGCTGAAGGGATGTGCGCAGCAAATCAAGGATTGATATTAAGGTAGGGGTTTTACCCAAATGGTCAACAAGGTTGTAATCTGAAGATACCTTGGGTTTGGATGGTGTGCCAGGCACATTAATCTTGGTACGATGGGTAGCAATGACACATTGAGGGTTACTACCTTTATCCCAAAAGTTCAGAGTGGACACACATGAATTGGCCTCAGAGAAACAATTGATGGTATAGTCATGGCCAGTACGGGTATAATTGACATGTTCTTGGAATTTGAATTCGATGTAGAGGCATTTCCCTTGTCATGATCAACCAAGGGATTTGTGAAGATAGTATGGTCAGTGTTGGAAGATCCCGTCATGGGTTCAATTTCAATCACACCTTCATCAATAAGGTCTTGGACCTTGTGTTTTAATTGGAAGAAGGAATTGGTTCTGTGTCCCTTTGTTTGATGATAATCATATTATTTGTTGTCATCCCACCAAGGGGGTTTTACTGCTGGAGGATCACAGATCTCAGGTAATTGAATGTAATTGTTTTGCAATAACTATTGCAGGACCGAATGGAGTGGTTCACCCAATGGTGTGAACTATCTTTGTGGTCCATCTCTATTTCTTGGCAGTTGACACTGCCAATTTTGTTGTGCATTATCATTTGTTTATGCTTGAGGTTGTGTTGGAGCTGGCGCTAAAGGTAGCACTTGAGTCATTGTTTGTGTATTGGTAGCAGTGGGTCCTTTGAGACGCACTTTTTACTATGTCACATTAACTGTCCATGTGTTAACAATGCCATCATTTGTGACATTTTTATTCTGAGACCAAAATTTTGGCTTGTCACTTGAAGTGCTTGGGGTCTAATTTTCCTTGTTGATCTTTAATACTCCCTTTTCAATAAGAGATTCTTCAATAATGATTCCCTTTTTCATGAGCTTTTGAATTGTACTTGGTTGCTTAATCTTGAGTTCACACATCATCTTAGGTACCAGATTTTGGATAAATAATAGAATTTGTTATTCTTCTGGCACACCAAAAGGACATTGACTCACCAAATTCCTCCATCGCAATAGGAAGGTCATGAAAGATTCCCCAACCTTTTGTTTGGTTGTGCATAAGTTAGTTAGCATAATCTCACTTGATATGTTGAACACAAAATGAGAGATGAATTTGTTGGCTAGTTCTTTCCAAGATCTAATATTGCCAGGTAGTTTAGAGTACCACTCCATTGCTTGACCCCCAAGGCTTCAAGGGAAGAGTCTCATAAGGTACATTTCTTCATGATTAACCTTGATGCAAGACGTATAAAATTCTTGAATGTGATCGATTGGATTGCCTTTCCCTTTGTATTTATCAAACTTGGGTACATTATAATTCCTGGGGAAAGGAGGCATATAAATGCGTAGATCGAGCAGATTAGGACACATGTCTCATTTTGTATAGAGTGTCTTTGTGTCCTTGAATTGCATATCATTCAGTGGCTTATGCAAGCATTGGATTTGTTGAAGCATTTCTTCATTTTGTGAAGGCTTCATCACCTTTTTACATTTATCAAAATGATGTGTCTGCCTAGAAGCCCTTGAACATTGATTGTATTTTGAGGCCCGATCTGAGTCTGATGATTCAGATGATATATTGTGGACTGATGCCACATGTTGTTGATTTATTGGTGGAGGATTGTATTGCTAACCTTGTGTCATATAATAGGGTTGGGAAACTTGTTGTTGATATCGGGGTGCATATTGTTATTGTTGAACTTGTGCCCCATGTTATTGTTTTTGTAACACATTTTTTTGTTGTGCGACATGTGGTTGTCATTCTTGACCATATGGTTGTTGAACATGTTGTTGTTGCTATTGTTGAACATGTTGTTGTCTTTGCTGCTGAGCATATTGTTGTTGTAAAGCATGTTGTTGTTGCTTTATATACTATTGTTGTAAAGCACGTTGATGTTGCTATACATATTTCTATTAGAGAGCATGTTTCTGCTGCTGTACATATTGTTGGGTATGTTGTTGTTGTTGTTGTGGGTGCACTTGTTGTACCTTTGAACTTTGCACATGTTGTACAGTAGGATGAGATTCTTGACCCATCAGCATTATCATTTGTTGCACGTTATTAGCTTGTTGAAATCCAAGTGGTCCAAGTGTGCCATTCAGAATTGCAGTCTTACATTTTTTTGTGCCTAAGACATCATGTTAACTTGGGCTGAAAATTGGGGTTGCACTACATCCATAGGTGCTACTTGTTGAGTCACTTGGGCTTTTTGCATTGGTTGTGCTGGTTGTGTCACCTTAGGTGGAATCGGTGTAATATCCACAAGGCTCTTTTTCTTTTGATCTTGCAATGGATTTAGTATAGTTGTAGTAGTCACATTAGATACATCAAAAGTGGGTATCCATGGTTGTTCATTAAATGGCCCTTGGGACGTTGTTGCATTTGAAGTGCTTCCTAGGAATGTTGTATGTGCTGCCAAAGGAGGACCATTTGGTTGTGTTTCTTCAAAAGGGGGTACGTCTGGCATGCCCCAAGGAAATGTGAATGTCTCATTTGATTCTTTTGGTAAGAGATTATTTAAATCAATCCTCCATGTTCTTTTAGGACCTTTCTTAGGGATTTGTGTAACATCCATCATCTCGAGAGGAGGGAGTGCTTCTTAAAAAAAAGGGTTATCCAATGGTATATACTTTTCCCTTTGAGGAATATTGACAGTTAAATCATTTCACTGTCATTTTAGTGTCAGCTCCATAGCTGACTCATCGAATGGTTGTTCTCGATTTTCTCTATCCCACACCACCAGGGCTTGGTTCTCTTCCAAAGTAGATGATGGGGGAGTTTGAAATTCCAAAAATAGGTGAGGATTTGTCTTCTGAATTGCTTTGATATACCATCATAGATCTCGAGTCATAAGGTATGTTAATGTTTGCTGAATTTTCTTGTTCTTAATGGCCTCATCAATTTCCTTTGTATGTAAATCCTTGAAGGAAGAAAATGTCCCATCTGAGTCACCAGAATCTGAAGAGGGACTTGAGGCATTGCCTTGATCTTGATTATCTGGTGGTGGTGGAGGGGGTTGATAAGATCCACAATCTATGTTTGGTATAGGTTTTTGTTGAAAATGATTAGGTTGGACTAGATTGATTTGACAAAATTTTTGGCATTCCTCCTCAGGTGTAGGAGGACCACTACCTTGGCCATGTGGCATAGGTACAAAGATTGGGTCAAATTTTGGGGGAGGTCCCCACTGAATAGTGCCAAAGTTTGGGGAATCATTGGAAGGACACCCCATGTTGCATAGCTCATTTCATGAAGTAGGATCTTGAGGTAAGGTAACATGTCTTGGGTCATTAAAGGTTTGATGCACTCCTTCCAATTGTTGCATGTTGACTAGGTCAGTTTGATCATGATAAGCAATACCTTGTCTTGGATCAAAGGGTAATAGTGAATCTAGTTATTGTGTAAAAATTGGTAAAGAAGGATCTTGTTGCCCCTTGGATGCTTGAGACCTTGTAAAAACTAGCATGATTTCTATATGCAAATGCAATATTTTTTTGGAATTTTTGAAATTTTGGGAATGCAAGTTTGAAATGCAACTTTGGGAAAATGCAAGAAAATTATGCAAATGCAATCTAAGGATTATGTAAATGCAAGCTAAGGTTTATGCAACTATGTTTTTTGGACTTTTAAATTTTAACAATTAATCTTTTGAAAGGAGACAAATCTAGGAGCATAACCTTATAAAGTTGAATAAGGATCTTGACTTGAAAGGTAGGATTTTGGAATAAAGGACAAGTTTGATAAAAAAAAGGCTTAGGTCAAATCCATCCTGAAAAGGTGGAATGAGACCAAATTGATAAAGGGGTTTGAAATTTGGAAAAAGGGGGATCAAGTTAAGATCCTATTTTCAACATCATAAAGAGAGGCTCCATGAATTGGATACTTCCTAGGATTGTTTGCAAAGTTTTTAAGGAGGATCTAGGAATGTGCTATGTATGCAAAAGGGCCATGATTAGGACATATGCAAAAGTAACTATAATGAGGATTGAAAATGAGGTCTATAATGCAAGGGATTTTTGATATGAAAATGCAAGGAGATTTAGGTCATGACTATGCAATATGAAGGTTATCAAGCATGCCAAAAGGTTCCAAGTGAAAGAGTTCAAGGTTCCATATGTTTACTCAAAGAAAAGGTTTGTTGTGATCCATTTGATTGTTCTTGAAGATTGATTCGGAAGACTATAAAAAGGCCTATTTAGCATATCTAGGGGACTACAAACCCTAAATAACATGCTAACCTATATAATCTATCATGAAAGCCATTTGAAACAAGGAATCATAAACATAAAGCATAAAACTCTAAGAACCCCCTTTAAATGAAGCTCCCATGTCCTTCTTTCTTCTCCATAATCAGATTAATATTTTCTCTTTGACAATAACAAGATTGCACAAAGACTCTTGAAAGCATAAATTCGCGATGAGAGTACTAGAAGATAGTGGTCTAACCTTGAATGAGAGAAATGTCTTCAATTTATAGAAAATGAGACACATTTAGGTGAGATTGCATAAAATCAATGCACCAAACAAGATTTTGGTTGGTAGGATGTTTGGAAGCATGAAATGTGGGAGAGATATTGAGGAGATATTGCAAATATTTGAGAATATTTGTGAAGCACCTTAATAGGGATGAGAATCTTGATTTAAGGGATATGATATGTAGGTGAGATTATGACTCATCAATCAAATCAATAATCCCATATTCTCAAATATTCCTCAAAATCAAATTAGATTTATGAAATTATAAGAAATCTCATAAATTTGAAATTAGCTAATTAATTAATAAAATTAATTAATTATTGGAGACTTAGGAAAATGGGAAATAAATGAAGTTTGTTTATTTATTCAATTAGGACTTAGGATAAATTATGGGTTATTCATCCAAAGGGGGAAATTAGTGGGAAATAGGTCAAATTGAAGGTGTTGATGTCAAAGTGAAAGGGGTTTGGTAATTTTGATAATGATTAGGGTTAATTCTGAGGGTTCCAAAATAGTTTAGGAAATCATGAGGCATCGATGATCTTTGGAAATGCGCCCGGATAATGATGATTGGAAATGATTGAAAAGCACCAATGAACTTTGATGGCATCGTAAGATTGAAATGGGGAAACATCGATGATCTTTGACAATGTTCTCGAAATGATAATAAGAAATAGTATTGACAATAATGAACAACACTATTGAATTAAAATTGATAGATTGATAGCGATAACACTGATGATCTTTGAAAATGTTATCAAATGGTTGATTGAAAGGATACGAAGCATTGATGATCTTAGAAAATGCTCCTAAAATGATGATAAGATTGATTTAATTGGAACTAGGGTTTGATTGGTTGGTTTGAAATTGGGTTGATTAGGCATCGATGATCTTGGACAATGCCCCAGAATGGTTGGAAGGAGTCCAGACAATTCTGCAAATGATTAGGAATAGAATAGGATAGGTTTGAAATGATTTAGGAAGGTTTGGAATGGTTTAGGATTGAATACAATCAGTTTAGGAAGGTTTGGGATGGTTTAGGATTGAATAGGATTGGTTTAGGAAGGTTTGGGATGATTTAGGATCGAATAGGATTGGCTTAGGAAGGTTTTGAAATGATTTGGGAAATGATCAATTTTATAGAGAAAGTAGAATTATTAATAAATAATTGAATAATTTTTCAATATTCAATCATTGATGAAAGACACAATGTCACTATACAATAAAGATCATATGTGTGACATAGAGGAATAATTAGGTCACAAAAAATGTTTTGATTGTAATGCAAACAATGTTAAAACACATAGACCAGCAAGTTTGAACCATTTTTAGGTGTCTACAATATCATTCCTCCCCATTGGGTCACTCTTGAGAAGCTTTTCAATAGGCATGCCACCTTTGTTAAGAAGAAGAGAATCGAGAGAGGTCCTACCACTGGTGAATATGAGGGAATGAAAATAGGAACTAAGAATAATCCCAATATGATCAAATTTGGGAAATGTTGTACTAAAGAGGAGAGGAAAGAGGCCAGGAAACTCTTCCTAGAATACCAAGATTTTTTTCCTGGAGTTATGAAGATTTGAAAAGTTTTATGAACGGGAAATTCAAACACCATATTCCCTTAAAACCCAAAGAAACTCCTTTCAGACAGAAAAAAAGGAATTAAAACCCCAAATTTTCTGATTCCATATTTAGGGAGGTTGATAAAATTCTCAAAGCAAGGATCATATACCCTATACATCATTCTACCTGGGTAGTGAGTATAGTGCCTGTAAAGAAGAAGAACAGAGAAATAAGAATCTATGTTGACTTCAGAAACCATAATCAATCTTCCTTGAAAGAAAGTTACATACTTCCCAACATGGATCATCTCTTGTAGATTGTGGCCATAGAAAAAATGATGTCCATGTTAGATGGCTTCTTAGGGTATAACTAGATTGAATTTGAGAAAGAAGACTAGCATAAAATGACCTTCACTACTCCATGGGGTACCTTTGCATATCATAGAATGCTATTCAGATTAATCAACCTCGGAGCCACCTTTCAGAGAGGTATGGAACTTTCCTTAAGTGATATGAAGAAAAAAATCATTGGTATGTATCTAGATGATCTTACTATATTTTCTAGGAAAAGAGTAGATCACATAAATGATTTAAGAAGAGTATTGCAAAGGTGTCGAGAAGATGGGATTTTGTTGAACCCCAAGAAGTCAATTTTTTTGTAACTGAGGGGAAATTGCTGGGTCATATTGTCTCCCAAGAAGGCATAAGGATCGACCTAGAAAGGGTAAGATAAATCCAACAATTAATTTTACCTGTGAACAAAATTGGAGTGAAACATTTTTTCGGCCAGGTAAAATTTCTCAAGAGGTTCGTTCCGGATTTTTCTGAGATTACCAAATTAATAATGGACATGATGAAGGGAAATGTAAGTTTCAAGTGGAATGACCCTGGTAAAAAAGATTTCAAAAACATAAAGGATGCCATAGCCAATGCTCATGTTTTATGTCATGTAGATTATAAGAAGATTTCATAATCTATTGTTATTCTTCTAAACATACTCTATCGACCATCCTCATGCAGAAGAACGAGGAGGGAATTCAAGCTCCCAATAATTTTATGAGCACACCTCTGAAAAATCATGAGCTAAGATACTATCAGACTGAAAAGCATGCTTTTGCAGTTGTAAAGGGTTTAAATAATTTTAGATTTTATATTTTAAACTCTCACTCTCTGGTGTTTGTGCCTGATATTGCAGTAAAAAGCATATTGACTCAATAGGATGTAGGATGTAACAATAGAGGAGCATGTGTGGCTAAAACCCAAGAATATGACATAGAGATCAAGCCCACCAAGTTGGTGAGAGGGAACGCATTATGCAAGGTGATGGCAGAAAGCCAAGCAGACAAAAATCCAGAAGCTACGCATTTGGTTTTGGCAGTAAGTATGCAAGACCCTTGGTTTGAAAACATTGTGTATTTCCTGAAATATGGTGAATTCCCTGAAGGATTAACTTTGAAGCAAAGAAGAGATCTGAAATTGAAAGCTTCTAAATATATAATTTGGGAAGATAGACTATATAAGAGATCTATAGATGGAACTTTCCTCTAGTGTGTCAATAGACAATAGAAAGAGAAACTATTAAAAGTGCCTCATGATGAAGCCTATGGGGGACACTTCTCCTCATCAGTCACTACATTCATTGATGCAGAGGAAAGGGTGGTGAACCAAGAAACAACCCAAAATGAGCAAAAGTGTAGAAGTGTTCCAAGTGACGCTTCTAGCTCCTGATGGGAAAGATCTACAAATAGTCAACTCTAGGAGGTTTCAAGGCTTCAATAGGTTTGTTTTAGCATGTATGACATGTTAAAACCAATACTTTTTAGTTTCAACACCTTTTAGGCCAAAATGCACAATGTAGCCAAATGTTGTCAATGCAAAATTGTAACTCTGTGACAGCAATGAGACAAAAAGGTGTATAACTTTTGTTTTTACCAAAAGACCCCTTGAATAAATCATAGTTTTAGAAACTCTCTATCCTTTTACAACACATATACAAAACTTAGATAGGTTTCCTTTGGAAAATAACAAAGATTCTTCACAGTGATACTGTTTTCAACAATTGAAGCAATGATGCATTTACCAAAACAACTTATAGAAGTACTCAATGTATGGACTCCAAAGCTTGCATAGGCTTCTAAAATGCCTTTAATTAGACAAATCCCCACTCAATTTGACTCTATGGGTTTCCTAACCCCAAAAGCCCCAATTCATCCCTTACAAACCCTTGTTCCTAGGGCATCATCAATCTCACACGTGCAATGACTTCTCTAAACCATTCAAGATGCAAAAATTATTGTTTCCACATAATAACCATGAATCAATACTCAAATACTATCCTCAAGACAAATCACTCTCTATATGACTGTTCCCTCACTTTTCCTCTTATCTTCACCTTTTAAATGCTTGGTGGCCACCAATTATTGAAGTTAGATTGTCATTAAAGGGTTAGAATCACCTGTACATGTTAGAGAATTTCCATTCCATGAAGAAATAGAAGATATTTCATGGAATGACCATGATTAAATAAATAAAACTGTCAAAATCCCTATTCAATGGACTGCTATAGCCAGGCAGTAAATTAAATTGAACAATAAACTCACCAAATGGATTCAAGGCTTTCTTAATATCATCAAAACATGTATTAGAACAAAGAACAATTCATTTCAAATCAAAATATATGCTAAAACTTCAAGAAATCTACAATTTGTTGTTCAAAACCAAGCCCTTTTCATTAAAACTCTGAGACAGTCCGTACATCCCTGCCTTCCAGTCCGTACAAGAAATTATTTATAGACTTGGGGGGTGGTAACTAACCCCCTTAACAAAATCCAACTGGTCTCATGTGTTAACTCTTCATAAAATTTAAATTATGGAGTTTCCCTCCAAAATGACCTCCTAACCGTTACATTCAAAAATTTGAATTTTCTAAAGCAATAAACTATGTTTTAAGGGACTTATCGAATGTTTCAACTTATGAAAGGACTTGATATTATTATGACATCATACTAGACCCTATCAAATTACTTCTCTACCATAGACAACCTCTAGATCCTATTCCATGGATCAATTACAACTTTTCAACATTGGAATCAATCAAGACATCATACAAAATTATAACTTTTTGTGCTTTCAAATGTCATGATTGGCTGTAGAATTGACCAATTGATGTTAGGAGATGATCCATGACCCCTGTGATGCCTTGGACCTTCAATTTTCCTTTGATAAGCATATGATGCTCCTGCATCAAATTTACCACCTTTAAAGATGTTCTTGTCCCAAGAACTTTGTCTTGCCAAAATTGCTTCTTCTCCTTCATATCTCTGTATATGGGGCATAGGAATGAAATATCCTAAAGTAAAGTGTCTCATGCCCTTGTTACCTACATGAAAAACATCCAAACATTCATTAGAAATCAAAATATTTTCCCTTGGGGCAGACATCCCTGCTGTCTTGCTTGTTTTCTTGACTGTCTAGACAGTCTTTATTTCTACCTGTTTGGGACAGTACCCCTGCTGTCCTTCCAACTACTACTGCACCATCTTTTCATTGTCTTTTTCATGTCCTCTGATAGGAAAGTACCAATCCCCCACTAACACTCCTTCACCACCTTTAAATCCTGTCCTTATCTCTTTCACAAAATTCAGAATTCTCTGTCCTTTATTCTCCACTACTTGTTGTTCCAACTTCATGCTTTTCCCAGTCTGGCCTGTATCCAATTCTCTGATTCTTCCTATGAGGAGAGATTCATTTCCCTTGCAATGCAATGGTAGAAACTCAAATATTTTTCCATTACTCCATACTTGGTAGATGTTAGTGAAGCAATCATGTAACACTTTCCTAGAAACTTGCCAAGATCTTCCTAGGATAACATGTGCACAATTCATTTTTACAACATCACATAGAATCGTATCAGAGTACCCTCCTATTGAGAAATTTAACATGGTCTAATAATTCACTATGAAATTTTGATTTTCCTCCACCCATGTAGCATAATAAGGCCTAGGATGAGGTTGAATAGGTAACTTCAAGGCATTTACTAC
>MU225240.1:13531537-13541759 GCA_018584345.1 Thuja plicata
TGTAGCATAATAAGGCCTAGGATGAGGTTGAATAGGTAACTTCAAGGCATTTACTACATCCCATGAAATCAAATTGCTGCAAGTACCTGAATCAATGATCAGTTTATATACTTCACCTTGGATTAAATAGTTTGTTCTAAAAATGCTTACTTGTGGTTTCCATTCCTTGCCTCTCCTAAACATTAATGTTTCCTCTACCTCTAGGCCTACAACCTTTCTTACCTCCTCTTGTTCATCATTGTCTTCCTGAATTAGGTGTACCCTCTTCTCTTTGTCAGGACATTTGTAGGATTGATTCCCCACCTTTCCACATGTGAAGCATGTGCCTGTAAAAAAGCCACTTCCTCTTCCTTGTCCACTCCTACCACTTCTCTGACTTGGTACTCCTCTTGGATCAGAACTTGTACCCTTGTCCTTTTCTTCCCATATCTGAGTTATTTTTCCTCGTCCTCTCATGGAAGATCCTCCCCTTGTACTATTGTTTCTTTCACTTCTCATTTTTAGTTTCTCCTCTATTCTCAAAGCCATTTGATAACATTCCTTCACACTCCTGGGATTAATAGCAGCAAACTCATCTTGGATAGAAAATTTCAATCCTCCCAAGTACCTTGCAACTTTGACAACTTCTTCTTCCTCTAAGCCTGATCTCATACTAAGCCTCTAGAACTCATCTGTGTATGCCTTTACATCAAGGTCTTTTTTCTTTAAACCCTGCATCTTCTTATGCATTTGAACCTCAAAAATCTTTAGGAAGAAAATTACTTTTCATTTTAGAAACCATTCTATCCCAAGAATTTATTTTTGGCTTACCTCTTTTTCTTCTTTCAGCCTCTTCATGATCCCACCATAGGACTGCATGCCCTTTCAGTTTGGTCTTTTCCAACTTGACTCTTTGTCCCTTAGGTACATTTTCACCTTCAAAATAAGCATCCATAGTTGCAATCCAATCCAGTAAGTCCTCTTCTTTCAGACTTCCATCATACATTGGAATATCTTTCCTTACCTTATAGCTATCTCCTTTTACAGCCTTCAGGATCCTGAGTGTCCTCCGCTCTTCAGGATCAACCTGTTCCTCTTGTACTTCCTCATTGTTCTCTTCTTCTTCTTCTATAGTATCTTCATCATCATTTACTTCCCTTCTCTGATTTGATTCAATTGCCTCTAGCCTTGCCAATAATGCATTGTATGAGTCTTGCAACTTAGTATTATTTTCCTTCAATTCTTGAACTTCTCTCACCAATCCTGCATTCCTCAGAGCCATTATATCAAACAAGTCAAATCAAATACAATAAACCTCTATTTTTTTTTCCAATCCAATACCTTTTCCTCACCAAGAATCCTTTTTTCACCCTTGGTATACCTTTCAACTCTGGGACACACAAGGAGGAATAAGACACTCCAAGGCTTCAACAAAGGGGATAGTATAAAAAAGACTCCAAAAGACTTCAATGATGATGAAAACCTCAACTTCCAATGCCCAAAGAGATCTTGTTGATGCTCTGATACCACTTGATGCAGAGGAAAGGGTGGTGAACCAAGAAACAACCCAAAATGAGCAAAAGTGTAGAAGTGTTCCAAGTGACCCTTCTAGGTCCTGATGGGAAAAATATAAAAATAGTCAACTACAGGAGGTTTCAAGGCTTCAATAGGTTTTTTTTAGCATGTATGACATGTTCCAACCAATACTTTTCAGTTTCAACACCTTTTAGGCCAAAATGCACAATGTAGCCAAATGTTGTCAATGCAAAATTGTAACTCTGTGACAGCAGCGAGACAAAAAGGTGTATAACTTTTGTTTTTACCAAAAGACCCCTTGAATAAATCATAGTTTCAGACACTCTCTATCCTTTTACAACACATATACAAAACTTAGATAGGTTTCCTTTGGAAAATAACAAAGATTCTTCACAGTGACACTGTTTTCAACAATTGAAGCAATGATGCAGTTACGAAACAACTTATAGAAGTACTCAATGTATGGACTCCAAAGCTTTCATAGGCTTCTAAAATTCCTTCAATTAGACAAATCCCTACTCAATTTGACTCTATGGGTTTCCTAACCCCAAAATCCCCAATTCATCCCTTACAAACCCTTGTTCCTAGGGCATCATCAATCTCACATGTGCAATGACTTCTCTGAACCATTCAAGATGCAAACATTATTGTTTCCACATCATAACCATGAATCAATACTCAAATAATATCCTCCTTAAGACAAATCACTCTCTATATGACTGTTCCCTCACTTTTCCTCTTATCTTCACCTTTTAAATGCTTGGTGGCCACCAATTATTGAAGTTAGATTGTCATTAAAGGGTTAGAATCACCTATACATGTTAGAGAATTTCCATTCCATGAAGAAATAGAAGATGTTTCATGGAATGACCATGATTAAATAAAGAAAACTGTCAAAAACCCTATTCAATGGACTGCTACAGCCAAACAGTGAAATAAATTGAACAATAAACTCACCAAATGGATTCAAGGCTTGCTTAATATCATCAAAATGTGTATTAGAACAAAGAAAAATTCATTTCAAATCAAAAGATATGCTAAAGCTTCAAGAAATCTACAATTTGTTGTTCAAAACCAAGCCCTTTTCATTAAAACTCTGAGACAGTCCGTACATCCCTGCCTTCCAGTCTGTGCAAGAAATTATTTATAGACTTGGGGGGTGGTAACTAACCCCCTTAACCGAATCCAACTAGTCTCATGTGTTAACTCTTCATAAAATTTAAATTATGGAGTTTCCCTCCAAAATGACCTCCTAACTGTTACATTCAAAAATTTGAATTTTCTAAAGCAATAAACTATGTTTTAAGGGACTTATTGAATGTTTCAACTTATGAAAGGACTTGATATTATTATGACATCATACTAGACCCTATAAAATGACTTCTCTACCATAGACAACCTCTAGATCCTATTCCATGGATCAATTACAACTTTTCAACATTGGAATCAATCAAGACATCATACAAAATTATAACTTTTTGTGCTTTCAAATGCCATGATTGGCTGTAGAATTGACCAATTGATGTCAGGAGATGCTCCATGACCCCTATGATTCCTTGGACCTTCAATTTTCCTTTGATAAGCATATGATGCTCCTGCATCATTCATGATTTTGAGAGAGTGTTATTACTAGTTGGGAATGTTTAGAGATGCTTACCATTGGGTAGCGAGATGTGAAAAATGCAAAATGTTTACTGGAAAGCCTCATTTGGCAACACTACCCTTAAGACCAGTGGTAATTGAGGGTCCTTTCTAGCAGTGGGGTCTTGATTTTATTGGTCCTATAAATCCCATGTCTAGCACAGGTCATACCTACATAATCACTGCAACCAAATACTTCACGAAATGGGTGGAGGCGAAAGCAACCAAGAGAACTACTTCAAAGGTGGTATGTGAGTTTATCAAAGAAAACATTCTGGTAAGATTTAGTGTACCTGTTAAGTTAGTTATGGATAATGCCGCATACTTTTCTTCTCAAGAGATTACTAAATTTTTCTTTTAGTATGGCATCATGATCAGTCATTCATCTGATTACTTCCCTCAAGGGAATGGTCAAGCTGAGTCTAGCAATAAAAATTTGGTAAACATCATGAAAAATCTCATGGCAAATAACTAGAGAACCTGGCATAAGAAAATCTTTGAAGCCCTCTAGGCAGATAGAGTGACTCCCAAAAGGGCCATTGGTGTATCTCCTTTTGAACTTGTTTATGGGGTAGAAGCCAGTCTTCCATTACATTGGAGTTAGAAACTTGTAAACTGAGAACAAGAGTAGAGGATGGCATATACAAAGATGGTTTATAAAAAAGGATTCTATATCTAAATAAACTGGAAGAAGAAAGGGAAAAAATGGTTGATCACATCACACAACAGCAAATGCGTGTGAAGAAATTATTTAAAAAAAAAGAGCAGACCCCAGAAATTTATTGAGGGAGACATGGTGTTGTTATGGGACAAGTGTAGGGCACCCAAAGACATGCATAGAAAATTTGAAATGTTGTGGAAAGGACCTTTTAAGATCCATCAGGTGTTTGACAAGAATTATTTTAAATTGGCATATCCAGATTGTGAAATAATACCCCTAACATATAATGGTCCAAATTTGAAACTCTATCAGATCTGAATTTAAAATAGGTAAGCCCTATATTGTACAATAGTTACATTTAGTTCCTATTTTTATTTTCCTAGTTAGGCTTCCTTTCTGCTTCCCTTTTCGTCTCTTGCTTTAGTTTTGTTGTGAGCCACCTTTATCTGAGCTTTGAAAAACCAGAGATTTGAGTTCCTGTCTTGGACATGTGAATGTACAAGTCCCAAGGCAGAGCCAACTGTTGCCCCACTTTTGGTCTGCATACCTTTAGAAAAAAGTGGATTTTTAGTATGTAGTAGTGATCTTAAAAGTGTTGTGAATATCTGGATTCTAAGTCTAGATTTCCCCTTAGGATAGGAGGCCTTTATCAAATTTTCCCAATTTCACTTCTACTTTGCAAGCCGAGGGAATTTGTATCTAAAGTTGTACTTAATCAAGTAGTTTTAAGATCCCAAATCTGATAAAGGTCGCATTTTGGAGATCTCTACCATTTATCTTTTGTGGTTCTAAAGACCGTAGCTTGAATACTTCATTTTTCTCCAATGGCAGAAAATTATCTTTGAGCTTCTCCACTAGTGGAAAATCACTAGTAGGGTGCATTTTCTGCAGATGACTATCCCATGATGTCTCAACAGTCAGTACAATTTTAAAGTGGACGACTTGGGCATAGAAATCCTATTGCATTTAGAATACATCTCTGCAAGATGAAAGGAATGATTAAATGAAGAGAAATCTAAGATGTAAGCTTGCTGGTGGAAAAGCAGAAAATGGCTTCTCCACTACTCCAACAGGCAAGTTTCAACCTGCCGGGTACGTTTTCCACCAAACCATTAAAATGAAGGATTTTCAAAGGGAAATCAATCTCATAAGTGACCCAAGGCATGAAGAAAGATATTTAAATAAAAAAATATCATTTTAGCATCTCAATAGGCTAAAATTCTCTTTCGGAAGATTTTAAAATAGAGAGCACTCCAAAAGCATTTCTCCGCCCAAAGGAGAACTGGAAAAGTAATTTTCTGCTACCTCAGGAAAGTTATCATTACGGTTGCTAAAGTGAAAAGAAATTTCTCAATGGCCCATAAGAGAAAAGTAATTAATCCTAATAAATTCATTTTAATTCATAATGGAATTTTTCATTAATGCTTGGGTCTTTTCATTCATGTGGCATGGGAAGCCAACTGTTAAACGGTAAGAATTAAAAGTTATAAAATCAGTTGAAGGTTGCAAACATGAGCTACCATTTATTTGACAAATCGTTTGAATTCAAAGCCTTTGATATTTATTATTCTTTGCCCCTACATTCCTGAGAAATATTCTTAATTCCCGAATCAAATTATTTAAAGCATGGCTTCTAGATTTATGGGATTCGATGAAATGAACGACATCACCTCCAACTGGTATAAGATCTTAGATACAACTCTAAAGTTCTTTGATATGCAGAACTTTTAGAACAGGCTAAAAGAAGACCAAATACATCCCATCACTGAGAAACTGAAGGAGAGTGGATTAGTCAAAGCCGCTGGTTTTCCCATAGCCATTCAAGCCCCCGAATTGATCCGAGAATGTATAGCTTGATACAACCCAAATACCAAGAAAATCCTCTACCCAATGATATGGTGTTTCTCTCTATCAATAGAGAATTGGTTTAGAACTCGCTTTGCATCCCAAAGAAAGCTGGGTATTCAAAAATGACATACAGTCAGGCGGTGACTGAATATATAGAAAACAAGTCAGTTTGGAAGAAGGAAATAATGAAGGCATGGTTTCAAGACCCTAGAAATGCCAAAGGGAAGCTGCCAAAAACACTATATGGCACTAACATGAAGCCAGAAATTATAGACATCCTAGTGCTACTCCATAAGATCAGAGGTGAGAGTGAGGTGCTCAATTTTGTAGATCATAATTTATTCTTGTTACAGGTGATCTGTTCTCAGCACCATTTTATTGATTGGGCATTAATGGTAAGTGAAAATCTGGCCAATGCCCTAGATAGAGCTAAACATAAAAATGAATTCTATATGTCTTCAGTTTTCATGTATATATTGGCCATGATCCAAATTTGGCCAGGACTCCCTAGATTAGAGGAATTTCCTGATGATGTTAAGAGCTATGAATTTTTACCCTCTTTGCAATTGCACAATAGTTATGTTGAGTATCTCTAAGTTAACGATGTGTTTATGATGAGACTGTGTAGGGATCTATAAGGTTTCCCAGAAAGGAGATTCTCTCCCAAGGTCATGGCTTTTATCAACTAGTTTGGATGTTATTTCATTCAATTTGTGGATTTCTCATACATTCATCTTGCAGGATTTGACAACTTCCCTTTGAAGCTACCTAGATATCCTACTGATATGATTGTGATGGTGGAGGTGATGAGACAAGGGCTTTAAGTGAATTTGATTTGTGTTGATGCTAGGAAGAAAGGCTATGACTTCCCCATGACTATCAGAGCTTACAATTGTGTGTCTTGGTCTGAGGCGAAGAATGTTCTAAAGACATTATCAAAGAGGTTTTCATTAGAAACCTATGATGTTCTAAGGCCACAGTATGATCCTGTTAATTATGCTCATGACTACCTACAAATGAGCTGAGCTATCCATCATGTAGATGATATCGAAGAATAATAGGCTAATTGCAGAGATGATTTGGAGAGTAGAGAGAGATTCTATGCCAAGTTAACTATTGAACAAATCAAAAAGTTCAAAGTTAACATAGCAGTGGAGGGGTTAGAATATGATGGCAATAACATGTATGACAATACATATCTGGAGAAGATAAATCTCACTCCTATCAGTTTTGAGCCCATGTTAGATAAAGCTATTGGTGACTTGTAGACTCTAATGAGTGGCATTTACAAAAGGACAGAGTAATTGGTTGAATGGACTGCAGGAAGAAGGAAGAGGTCAGAAAGGAAGCCTCCTACTCAAAGGACCTTGATAAAAGATACTTCAAACATTACAAAAAATTCTTCAGTGATACTCCCAACTAAAACTAAAGGTTCATCTCAGCCAGCCAGGGGAGGTGATGAAACTACTGAAAAAGAATTTCAACCAAAGAAGACTTGTGGAGAAGACCTACTTCCAAATATTGGGTTGACAGAGGAACCCACCAAAGGTGCAGGACCTGAGCAGTCAGCTAATGTATTCACTGTAGATGCACCGACTGGCACTTCAACCCAAGATACCCCAAGGTGAGAGTCCCCTGTTGTAGTAGAGGTGGGTGAAGATACCTCCAATGCCTCAGCTATAGAATTAGACGAGAAGGTTGAGAAGAAACAAGAGGCTACTCAAGTCATCAGATTGGTGTCCTCTTCCCCTACCTCTATAAATCCATTTTCTTCAAGACAAAAGTCTACTCCTCCAATTATTAGGAAACTATTTATAGAGGAGTTGGTCTCTGCCACCAAGGTCACCAGCATCGAGTCATGGATAGAGAACACTCTAGAGTGCAAAATAAAGAGGGTAGAAGAAGGATCTCCCAGCAAAGATACTTTAGCTTGAGGCTTGCAACCTGGCGCTGCTGTAGAAAAAGTTAAGAAAGTGAAAATGTTGTCCACATTGGGCTGAGATCCTGAGACTGGGCATTTCACTATGGAAGTGGCCAAGCCTACCAAAGAAGGTAGATTCAAGTATATATTTGCCTCAGATTTTCATTTGCAGTCATTTGACATGGGTTTAGCTAGACATGATACCAAGTTGGATTTTTTGAAGTCCACTAATGTAGTGATTGAAGAAGAGTTGGAAGAACTTCAAATGGCTAAGGTATAGCTTAAGGCCAAAGTTAGTGAACTAACTAATTTCATCCGATAGTTGGTCACCCCAGTTGCTAGTATTCCAAGTACTCAGACCACATTCGATCCCAATGCCATGGAGAATCAAGCCATAATAGCCAAATTGCAAGAAGATAGGCACTTCACGTAGATTGGCAAGGGATGGGTTGAGAGACTCAAATCTGAAGGATTGGTAGTTTTTGAGCAATCGGGTAATGCTCTCTTAAGACTAGAAACATAAAGGACCAATATTGAGAAGGAGTTATAGACTCTCGCATCTGAGAGAGCGAAGTGTCAAGAATTCATAGTGGCACTCCATGTGGTAGTAAATATGAAGATGAAGGAGGCATTGAAAGCCAAGGTTCTACAAAAAGGAGATGAACCTCTAATCGAGTGGCTTCAAAGCCTAGAGTTTAAAATTGAGATGATCATTAAGGCTGAGATAGGGTTGCAACAAGTAGATGTTAAGATCAAGGAGGAACAGAGTAAATACTTTAAGATTCTTCAAGGTCTACACACAAAATCATAGATGAGTGGACAAGGCAAAGAAATGATAGGATTGGCTAATATGCAGAAATAATTTTTTGATTATGTGCATAAGCTGTCAGAGCAATCTTCCACACATTTGGACAAGGTTCCAAAACTTCAGCAGTTGAGTGGATGTATCTATAAAGCCATGGAAGAATTGAAAGATCAAATGGATGCAATTAAGAGCCTGGCCAAGGAGCATTCTAGGTGGATCATCCAATATACCAATGTCCATGTCAACGGGCATGAAGAGCTCATCTGAGTTAATACACATGTCACTACCTATAGGGATAAATTAGGCAAAGGGAATGAAACTAAAACTTAAATAGATTCCCCCTTTGTACAAAATTTTGATGATATTGTAATGGATAAACCTTTGTTTATCATTCATGCTTAAAATAAGTTGAACTGTTTTGGTTACTCTTTTTGTAACGGTCAAGACTCAAACTCTATATGTACTATACTGAAAGTTAATACAAAGGTCGACTAAATTTTGGTGTTAAAGATAGCATTTTGCAGAGTCAATTGTGTGTATCAGAATACCATTGTTGTAACTATTCCATTGCATTGCATTTATATTTCTATTGAATTCAAATGTTTCTTTGAAGTTAGATTTGGAATTTGTATTCGAATCAGAGTTCTATATTATGATTTGATACAGTTAATTAGGGGGAAAATCTATTGTTATCCTAAGTTTGGGAAACATTTCTGTGATATAGATCAATTCTTTGTCATTTCATCTTTAATATTTAGTCTTGCATCTGCATTTTCAGTAGTCATTCATGCATTACCAGTTTTGGGTGTTAATCTAATTGATGAAATTTTAGAATCGGCTAGATTTAGAGTTGAATTTATCCTACCTAAGCTATTTCCTATCTAGGTTTAGTTTGGTTTACCTCTTCTGTTCTCAGGTTAAGAACATACCCCTGTTAGATTAGGAAAGATGAATATAGCGGGATATAATTGACAGTTTAATCTTCAGATGAAAAATATGCTATTATTATTATTATTATTAATTAATGATCATTTAATATTAGTATGTAATATATATATTTCTATTTTGTTTATTAATTTAAAATATTTTTAAAATAAAATAAAAATTTTATAAATTTATTTAGTAAATTTGAAAATTTTACATATGTATATTAATGTTTCTATATTATTTATTATATATTTATATTAATTTAAAATGCTTTTTAAAATAAAGTATATTATAAATTTAATTTGAAATTTTTGTTTAATTTTATTTTCCACAAATAAAAGTTTATATATAATTTATTATATATTATTACTAATTTAGAATTTTTTAATTTAAAATAATTTAATATAAATAATTGACAACTTTTTTTTTTTACAACCAATATTTTTCATAAAACGTAAAATGAAAGGCATAAAAGGACCATTAATTTCTAATTTCTGAACTAAACTACAATTTAGTTGAATAAAAGACACGCAACACCTGTAACATATTCCCTCATAGATAAAGATCGTCTATTTCAAACAGAAACTCAAAAAGAAATATTCCTTAGTGCATATTACAAAACACTAAACTTCCCAATTTTTTAAGGAATTTCATATCGACCCGGCAACCAGTAAGAACACTGTAGTTCAGTCATGGATGCCTCCAATCTTTATTCTCTTTCTTTGCCTTCACATTTATTTAATGCAAACGACAACATACACTGCAAGCCATTTCGCAGGTATTTCTCAAATCCAATCTACTCTTCTAATTTGTTTTTTCAAACCAACATTGTTTGCTAATACTCTTATCACACATTTTTATTGTGCCTCTCGCTCAACAGAAGAACAATGATAATAATAGAAAA